>APFE031576239.1:65819-110637 GCA_000404065.3 Pinus taeda
ATCAAGAGTAAAAATGGATGTTGTAATTTAATGTATGTTAAACATTTTAGCTTGGTTAAAATAAAAATAGAATAAAATCAACTATTAATTTTATTAATTTTTATAAATTACTAAAAGTAATTTTTAAGCTCTAGGTTTATGATAACCCATGGTATTCATGTGAGCATAGACTATTTAAAAGGGAAATTCTATCTTAGATCCATCTTAATTCTGGGTCTACCAAGTGCTCAGAGGGATAAATAGATTTCATCCCCCTAAGAGTGGTAGATGTGGAGTTAAGATGGATATAGGTTGGTTTTTATGATAATGAAGATATTAAATAGACCTAGGAAATTATATTGTAAAAACATCTTAAGGTGAATGGTTAAAGCATAGACATTGGACAAGTATATTTGTATACTTCTGTTTTAAACTGAAACAAATCCAGGGCTAAAAGGAATGGATTGGATTGATTGCACTAGTCATTCTTCTATAACTTTCCAACATATGTTGGAGTAAACAGATTGTAATTTGGGTAATTTTTCTAATTGCAAACGGGAACATACTTGTGTATTGGCAGGTGGTTACGAGGTCCCTAGAAGTGGAGTAAACAGATTGTAATTTGGGTAATTTTTCTAATTGCAAAGAGGAACATACTTGTGTATTGGCAGGGTGGTTATGAGGTCCCTCGAAGTGATGAATTTGAATTTTTCTTGGTTTTATATATAGTATTATGTTGTTTTTCATGCTTTCTGTGAATGGCACGGGTGAATTTTATCTTACACCACTAGATTATCGATATGTAGTTTCGGTAATTTTGATTTCAAAAGATATTTTAAAGAAATGCAATGATTTCATTTGTGTATTCAATAAACACAAGATTTTATAATTGAGTAAAATATTCACCATGCCTAGTGAGAGATTCGCCAAAAAATTATATATACATATCATATTATTGATAAAATCGCCTTCCATTTTTCCTATATACCATGGAGATTCGCTCGTTTATTATACATGTAAATTTAGGGGGGGTTCTTAAAATTTTCCCTGGGCCCTAAGAAGTGTCAGATAAGAATGAGGAAGAGGAAGAGGAAAAAAAGACCTTTACAAACAAGGATCCACCACATCACATTCAAAAGAAGCATCTAAAAATTCAAATCCTTGGGAACAATGAAATAGGAGTGAAAATAAGAAGAAAATTGTTGAGAAGATTAGATTAAGCACATTTTGCTTTATTGTCTCTAATGAAATCCAAGAGCTTCAGCGAGGCTAGTGAAGACAAGAATTGGATCAAGGTAATGAATGAGGAGTTATATCAAATTGAGAATAACAATACATTGGAGCTTGTACCAAGAAAAAAAGGACAAAAACATTATTGGGACCAAGTGGTTCTTCAAGAAAAAGCTCAATGAAAAAGGAAAAGTAGTGAGAAACAAGGAAAGACTTGTAATGAAATGTTTGCACCGATAGCTATATTAGATGATATTATAATTTTCTTTGCCTTCACATTTTAAAAAATGTAAAAGTATATCAAATGTATGTTAAATCATCTTTCTTGAATAATGATTTAGAGGAAGTCTACATAGAAAAAATAGAAGGATTTCTGTTGAATGATGATGAGAACCAAGTTTGCATATTGAAAAAGGCTCTCTATGGATTGAAACAAGCTCCAAGAACTTGGTATGCAATGTTATATAAACATATACAACATCAAAGCTTCAAAACAGGACCTACGGACAGTAACTTATACATTAAATTTTAAAGTGATCTTTTTCTAATTATTGTTATCTATGTAGATGATATCATCTTTGGGAGTGATTTGGAGGAGATTGGCCAAAAAATTATGCAAGATATGGAAAAGGATTTTGAAATTTATATATTTGGTGATTTCACCTTCTTCCTTCGGCTAAAAGCTACTCAAATAGATAAAGGGATATTCATTTCTCATTCCAAGTATCTAAGGGAGAAATTGAATCAAATTTGCATGGACGATTGCAAATCAGTGAGCACTCTTATGGTGATTGGCTAAAAATTGAGTAAAAATGATGACTCTCTAGAGGTAAATTAGTCCATTTACTGCTTAATGATTGACATTGTATTGTATCTAACCGCATCTATGGCTAACATAACACAAGTTGTAGGATTGTTTGCAAGATTTCAAGCTAATCCCAAGGAGAATCATGTAAATGCAGTGAAAGGGATATTCAAATATCTTCATGGCACTCTTGACTGTGGCTTATGGTATCCCAAAGAAAAATATTTCAATTTGGATATTTATACTGACATGGATTAGACTGATATTATTAATGAGAGGAAAAGTACTTCAGGAGCAACATTGTTTTTGGGATATTGTTTTGTCTCTTGGGCAATCAAAAAGAAAAGTTCCATCTCATTGTCCACTACTAAAGTTGAATATGTGGCAGTAGACACTTGTTGCACTCATATGCTATGTATGAAGCACTCCCTTCGATAAATCCAAATTAAGTACATATATCCTCTTCCTATCATGGTTGATAACACAAGTGCAATAAGCATCTCCAAACATTTGGTTCTTCACTCCAAAAAAAAGGCATATATCAATCCTGTATCATTTTTTAAGACATTAAGTGGCCAAGAAGGTTGTAAGGTTGGAGTATGTAGCCATAGATGAATCAATTGGATATATCTTCACTAAGAAACTCCAAAGGGAGAATTTTGAATATCTTTGAGAGCAGGTGGGTGTGGTGCCCTTTCTAAGGCATTGAGGAGTTTTTGCATGGAGTTAGCTACCATCTCAAGGAAAGCTCAAAAGAAAATATCAGCTACAAAATTTTGGAGAGTTCATGGTGGTTGCTTGGTCACATGTATTTCATTTCATTATGAAATTTTTTGCTTGTTTCTTCTTTCTCATTTCTCCAAGATGTATAGCTTCTCATGTATGCAAGGGGATAAGGTTCAACAACTCATGGGGAGTGTGTGGTGCAACCCATCAAGGGGAGTATTATAATAATGGTGACATATCTTGTATTATCTATGCATCTTATCTTTCCATGTATAGCCCCTTTCAATTGATTTCATAGGGGGTAGGGGAGGAGTTTTGCATGTGCTCAACTTCAAAAGTTATCTTGAAGAGAGAAGTTCCATGTTGACATAATTGGAAATGGGGGAGCTTGTTGGCATGTTGGTGTTTCCATAATTTCACCTAATGTATTTTTTATTCATGATTACTATGTCCTCTATTGATTCATATGCATGCTTTCAGAAGGTTGTCATGGTGTTGTAGAGGGTTTTCATAGTGTTAAAGGTTTGCAAGAAGTTATCATTATGTATCACGCTCACTCTTGAAGTTGAGCTACAATATTTATGTTGCTTGTTATATTCCCTATAATTATGAGTTATCTGCCGATTAATGAGTCATATACATGTTGTGATGATGTCAAAATATATGTGGAAGGTTATCATAATGTTCCAAAACTCCTCCTAAAGTTGAACTGCCAAAGTCTGAGGAAGGAGGCTTTAATAAGAGTAACACATGCTATATTTTGAACACAGAGAGTTATTGATGCTAGTTTTGTCTTACGAACCTATGTTATAACACATGATATCTAATCAAAGGGTTTGTAACCCTATCTAGGTATTTTTCTCCAGATTATGTGTGCACCTCAAATTTTTTTATTGATTTTTCCAATGGTTTTGTTCGAAAATTTTGATCAAAAAGGTCAAGATGATTTGTTTAACTTATAGAAGGTCGTTAAAGTGAAGAATATTTCTCATTAAATGAGGTTAGTGATAGATCAAGTCAAGGAGAATGATCTGAATCAATTCCATAGTATGAAAAGAGTTGTTGAGTGCTCCATCATCTTATGCACTTACTAATTTAACTATCTCAGAAAATTACAAATAGAAGAGAGATATGAGAATGTTTGGTTGGTTCTCTTAGTGTGTGAGAGAGAGTGTGTACATGGTGTGCTAAGGAGAGTAATATTTATTCTAGTGGCTATAGTAGACTGTGCAGAACCTTAGAATTCATTAGAGATCAAATATCAAATTTATGTGCAAGGATTGAAGACTTCTTTTGAAGGGAGTGTGTGGAGAATTGTTATATCATCATGAAGGTGGGTTAGTAGAAGTTTAGGGTTTTCCATCAATGCTATAATTTATATTTTCAATTTTCTTTTAGTCAAGAATATATTTCTAATCTTTAGAACTATTTGTATATTGAGGTTGTGGCCTCAAACTAGTGCATGCAGATCATTCTATTGTAGGAGTCATGGCTCTAAGTTGGTGGTAGCCAACTGATATCATTTATAAGTAGTAGAGGGTCATTTCTATCGAAGGCTAGCTTATGAATTTAAATGATAATATTTTTAAGCAATGAAAAAGAAGAAGTAAACAATTCAGTTGTTTTTTACCCTAGGGGGTTTCCACCTAAAAATCTCGATGTCTTCATGTGATATTACTCTTTGTTTATGTATCAATGCTTCTCTCCCTATTATATTGAATTTTATATTCTAAAAAGTTATTTATTTGTAGAAAATAAATTGTAATATTTGTGCAATATTGATTCTTCCCCCCCCTCTCAATATTGCTATTTTCTGACAGATGGTATGCTTCTAGTCCTATAGTTAATTAATGTGTCTATAGTGGCTATCCATTGTCATCCAAGGATGAGCTTTACTTGACGAGACCCTCACCTCTCCCTAGGGTCCCCTCACAGTAGTATTCCTGATTGAGTATTTTGATTGAAGTACCATAAAAATCAGGGGGATATTCATACAAGTCTATAGAAATAACAATATTATCCAAAATTCCCTCTAGTTTGAATATCAACCTATCAAAAAGTTGAAGTATGATGGGGGTTTTTTTAAGGCTAGAAATCCCTATAGATTATATGGTATCACATGTCATAACATTTATAGAAGTACCTAGGTCAATTAGTGAGTTTGGGATAAGGGTATTATTGGTTTTCATGTTAGCCATCAGGCTACCAAGATCAATATATTGTGCAATTAGGACCCCACACATCATCAAATATGATAATATTCCCATCACATGGATGGTTTGGGGATACATTTGTCTTCATCCAAGCCTCTCCAAACATGGTTACCTTACCTATTTTGAATATATATGTAGATATTTCATAGCTTGAAAAAATGGAATTTTAAGATGTAAATTTTTTAGTTCACCTAGGAGATTAAATTCCAGATGAGTTGAAGGTTTCACTAGGTTTAATCTCTCATTTAAAGGTGGGTTTCAAATTTTAGGGTTAACTTGTTTGGTTCACAAATTTTTTGGAGGAAATTCATGCTCAATTGCTTTATTTCATTCTTTCTCATTAAAATCTTCAATGTGCACTAGAGGATTCTCTCAGGCTAATGTCTTTCTAGATCTAATATGAAGATTATCATGATATATGGAAGAGATAGGGTAATTACAGTAGGTAGTAAGCCCAACAACTTATGTTGGTTGAGCTAGTCTACCATTATTATGGTTACATAGAGGTTGAGTAGGAAATTGTAGTCATGAAGTGGTATATGTAGATACCTACACTTGTGGAGGTGGAAGGATTTACATGGCTAGTTGCATATGGACCTATTAAGGGACTCCATATGAAAAGACTCTCCATCCTTGTTATTAGAGTTGTTTAGGGTAGGAGGTGCCATCCAAGGTTGATAAGGAAGTCACCATTGTTGAGAGGAGTACTATAAAGCAAGATTAGTCCAATAGTAAATTGAAACATTGGGATGTACCTTGGATCATACTTTGTTGTTTCTACTACCATGGTTGTTTTGTGTAACAAGTAATAGTTGGTTTCATTACTCTAATATATAGATTTTAATCGTAGAAAAGAAGGAAAACTACTTGTAGCATGGTATTTATTATAGATTACACAAATCTAAACTTGATTCGAGGGACACTCCTTCAATAGGTGTTTCCTTCTACATTTTCAATAAATATAGCTAAGGTTATCTCTGCCTCTTTCTTCCTTTTCTTTGTATACATAGTATCTAGTTGAGAGCTCAGGGAACTTATTATTTCTATTTTCAATTCCTATAGCATGTTTCCTATGTCATCTCTAGTGATTCCATTCCTAGTAGTCTTACCAATCTTTTCTAATACATTCCATTTCCCTTTTCTTATTTTTTATTCCATGTGAATATCTTTAGCAAACTTCCATAATAACATCATATGATTTCTAGGAGATATATCCTCCACTCATGAGATTGAGGAGCTCCATGAGTTCATCATGGATTCCTCTTAGCATTAAAACACATAATTTTTCAAGAGCCATATTTCTTTCATGGTTCTATGCAGGCTATATTTGAAGCTTTCCACATATTCCTCTAAGATTTCATCTTAATTATGTAGCATCATAATGAACTCTTCCCGTATTTCCTTATATTTGCAATAGTATTGATACTTATCCAAAATGTTTTTCTTCATTTTATGCCATGATCTAATGCTTCTAATCAAGGCTCATGAACTAGTGTAGGTATGCATTCTTAAGCATGGAAAGGAATGATTTCAATCTTTTTAGAAATAGTAATGTAATCATAATTGTGGTAGAGTACATTGAACTAAAACAAGAAGGTGTCAAGATATTCTTATGACATACTATGTAAATTAAGGAGAGAAGATTATAGGATATTCTTGATTTAGACTTTACATATATCTCTAGTATGGGGAATCTGAAAGTAAAAGGCTCTTCTTTGACTTCTTCATGTGTTGTTTCCTTGTCCTCTTGCTTTGAAGGTGCCTTTAGATATTCAAGAAAGAGAATTCTTCCAACGTAGTAATTTTCTATGATGAGATCTTCAGGCAACCTTAGTGGAACTGCAACATCTTTGGTCTAGAGTTGTAGCTTCAAGGGTTGTCTAGAGTTGCAACAATGTTTGTATGGAGTTGCAACATGAGCCAGAATAGGAGTTGCAGCCACATACATGAGTAGGAGTTGCACACGGGACTAGAGAAAGTGTTGTAGAAATGGTCCAAAATAGGATTTGTAACAATGGGACTTAGAAAGAGTTGTATCAAAGGTAGGAACATGAGTTACATCATTTCTATGCATTGAAATTGTGACCATAGCATGCCTAGATTTGTAGCAATAACCACAAGTTGCAACCAGAATTGTGAATTGCAGAAATTATCAATGAGTTCTTGGGTGTTTTTATTCCCTTTTCACCATGGTGAGTACAAAAATATAGAAATTTTCCAATAATGCACAAGAATAAGTATATAAATCGCATATTGGGGTAATAATTATACCATTGAAAAAAACATGTGTTTGTGAATGAAAAGTGAGGAAATAAGGTTGAATTAAGAAAAGGGAAAAGAAAAAAGGTGTTCAATATGTTCCAAAAGGATTCCAAATTGAGCTCCCATCAGTGCATCATATGGATGGAAGATCCAATCACTCAATAGCTTCAAATAGGTAGCATGGATTTAATCAAATAAAATAGAGAGGAAGTGGTTGACAACCCATTTTTGAATCCTACACTGTTATGTTTTTGTTAGTTATTAAGATCTTAGGTATCTTTTACTTTATATTTATCTTCAGTAATTTTGTTTAATATTGTACTGGAAGTTGTTGATAATTAGAAATATTAGATAGACATACTTTTTTGACCCATGACCTCTTAACATGATGTATATTTGATAACTCTATTGTGAGCATTTTCTACAACCCTTTTATTAATACAATTTTTTTAGTTTCCATTAAATAATAATAAATTCACTACAAGGAAAATTCTTTATAGTGGAGGTTATAACAAAGGCTTTTAGTGTTATAAAATTGGAAAAAAATTGTGAAAAAAACATCTGCTAAAACATCCATTTAGCATAACACTGGTTTTAATAGAACTTCATTACAACTAAAAAAATATGGGCGACTAGAGGTTCTAGCGGATGTTCTTTTTTGGTGCGCTTAATGAAACAAGTAGCATTGGTGCACTACATACATAAAATAATCAGGTGGCATACATCATTAAAAGCACCAAGGTTTTGAAACCAAAGAACACTGATGTGTAATATATACCGTACTGGTGCTATGAGATAAAAAGTCCCTGAGGCATTCTTCTAAGGAATCACACTGGGGCATGCAAAAAAAAAAAATTGTGCCAAAGTTTTTGTAAAACTTGCAGTGTCAATGCATATCATTAATATAAAATCCTTGATGCCATAGTTATACAAAAAGATCAGTGATGTTAGTTTTCACAAAGCATTAGGCTAGAAATAATATTTTGTAGGACCATGCAGTTAGTTATATGAAAGAACTGGTGTGTTAAGAACTACAATGCACCGGGGCGTTAATCTCAAACAATACCACCGATTGAAGTGATAAATGCATCAGTTCTCTAGTGTTTTTAAAAGGCATTGGGCTTGCAAAAATATGTTGGCATGGTGCTTTTATATAGCACAATGCACTGATGTTTTTTTATGTTATAAACACACTAGTTTTTTGAATGAGATTTTCTCTTTTTTGGAAAGATCGACCTGTGACAGTGCAATTATTGTAATTTTTAAAATCTATTATTCATCGAAAAATAAACATATATCTTTTAATAGTATTCATATAAAATAAAGTTTGATTAGTTTATTTTTATATTATGTTTGGATTAATTTGTTATATTATCAGATTTTTCATCTCTTCTTTATAATATTTAATCAGAGATGTAACATATCACAGTGACATTGGATAACACAATAGAATAAATTAACATGTATTTTATTATATATCAATAAGAGGCTCTTTGTCATACAAAATGGAAGTCTTATTGGTAATCCCTTGTCTTTAAATTGGGACACTATGTCTGTTACATTAAACAAAATGTCTGATTTTCAGAGACAATTATTTCAAAAAATACAAGACGTTGCATTGATATTGAAATTGATCATCATTCTTCGCTGGAAATATTATCACTACTCAATCTACTCCCATGGCTTGGGTTATTTGGATGAATGTTTTATTAATTACATCGATTTTTTTGTCTTCTTAATATTGTTCCATCTGCAAACATAAAAATAAAGTGTAATGAGTATATGAACATTGGTGAGAGTAATGAAAATTCAAATAAATAATACACATCAATGTAAATGGAATAGCAATCTGCCAGAGAAAAAAGTGACTCATAAATTATGCAAATGGTTTCAAAATCAAGTCTCATGCCTTGTTGTAACAAGCCTTCTACTGGCATAGTTCCATACTTTGTTCCTTGCCTGTTTTAAACCCCATTATAAGTCATAGATTTAATATAAATTATTTTTTTGTTCTATTAATTATAAACTCAGAGAAGTAAGAAAACATAGATACTTACAAATTCCAAAATTAATTTTTGCTATTCCAACATATACTCACAACCCATATTTAACCTAATGTCAATCAATTCTTACAATGGCTCTTCTTTGTACGTTAGCACCTATTACAAGACATTAAAGGATGGTTTTTTTAAACTAAACCTCTTAAAATATACAAAAATGAAACCTTGAGTTATTATAAGGAAATATTAACAATTACTCACAAACCTTGAAATCAAACCTTTTCTTCCTTGTCATCTTGTTTTATGCATTGAATGACTTCCATCTTGTCTTATTTTCTCCAAGAAAATACTTGAAAATTAATATTTAATGCTAAATCATTTTTTATATATGTACAAATTCAATCATGATTACATATATTTGAATCACATTGTTCAGATTTATCCTTCTATCATGAAATTATGTCCATTTCTTTGACCATCTCCTTATAAACTTTTTTTGACATTCCTACTAGCATGTTTCACATATCAGCGCATTGATCATTTGGGGTTTTCATAATCTTCTTGAAAAAAGTAATAAACTATTTTTATAATGATATATGAAAACTAATCATTACAAAATCAATATTAATAAATGAATGGTTCGTAGTAATATACACATGTAATTCTAGAAAATCATTTTATATAATTAGGAATATTACTTTTTGAAAGATTATTTTTGTTTTATGTTTTTGCTATTACAAATCTGACATTTCTCATTGACCATTGCTCTCAAAACACTTCCTCTAGTTTAGATATAATTTGGTTCTTAGAATCAAGGGATTTATTTTTCTATTGTAAGTGGAAAGTACGTTTGTACTTTTGTTCCAGTAGTGTAACACCCTCCTCCCACATCTACCCAAGTAACTAGCCAACAAGGGTAAACATGTGACGAGAGGCTACTATGATTTGATTCAACTCCCTATGTACATTTAAGGAAGTGGAACCATTGTAACACAAACAACTTGACTTTCTACACATGCAATAAAACCCTGAGGATCCATCCAACCCATCGAAGTGACCAACCCTGAGACAAATTGATATTTTGTTGCATTAAAGCCTAAGTCGCTCTCTTGACATGGGAATGCATGTGACTAGGACCCATAGTCACTCCCACATCTTGGCAATTCTGCTTCTGGGGATTATTCTAGGTAGTCTTGTGCCAATGAATCCAAATTTTGTGCCAATTTTTGACAGCCAAGACTTAGGCCACTGCCTAGAACTCCATGAAACTTATAGAAATTAAAAGTAACATTGAAATAGATATACATATGCAAATACTTGAACAAGGACTTGCCTGGACCCTTGCTAGCCATGATAGGAATTTCAACAAACATGTCACAAATATGCATCCTACAGGTTTAAACAAAATATCTGACCATTGGGGTCTCATACTTATCTGAGGATCATTAAGAATCATTGGTGCCTTATCACATTAGATGCATTATCATCTATTAGGTAATATATTCATTATTCATTCATTTACAATTAAAAATGATGAGAACCATACATTTTCACTATCATAAAACATATCCATAACTAGCGTATAACCAAAAAAAAATAATGAGACAACAACCATAAAATCCACATATAAACAAATACATTTGAACATAAAATACCAAGGAAAATAACTCTCATTAATGAATTCAAAATCCAACCCAGTATGGGACTACCACATTCCACCCTACCATAGATTTGTTGAGCCAAATCTCTCTTTAGCCAATCACCCATGTGCCATATTCCAAGCATGAATGTGGGACTTAAAACCAAAAGAACCAACTAGTGCTTCTTGAGGCTAAACCACCTCACCCTCAATAGAACCAAGCTTTATCACAATCCTTGCCAAATCACTAGGCCACAAACAAGCATGGATTCCACCAGATCTCCCCACCTAAACCATGAGGAATTGTTCGTCCCAACCTCTTGGTTTTACCATGTATCTTTCCATTACCGGTCAAGAGATTAATAGGGCTATGAAGTCTCCACCCTCTGGGCTTTACTGTGTATCCCAACCCAGGATTCCTATGCCTAATCAAGGGTACCACCATTGAGATTTATCATGTATCCCTCCATTTACCGATCAAGGGATTCCTAGGTTCAATCAAGGTGTTCACATCTAGGATTTACCATGTATGCCATCTCGACATTCCTAAGCCTTGTGAATAATCCTGAGACCACCCCACTAAGCTTCAAGTCCATCTAGCAATCCAACTCAACCAAAATATGAAATCTCCATCACCATGGCTATATAGAAGTGGTAAAGCAAGGTTGGTGAACACTGCCACACCTGGAAAAACCCATGCCAATGACAACAAGAGAACCAAAAACACACATGCATAAACATGCATGCTAAATATAGAAAGGAAATCATACATGAAAATCGATAGCTGCAAATAAACTTGTTGTAGCTATTTGATCCTACTCTTCCTTGATTGATCTTTGATTGATCTTTTCCTTCTTTTATTTTCTTGATCCAAAGCTGAAATGCTCCAAGAAAACTCTAACTCTACAAGAGTGTGTGAGAGAGAATAGAAAGAGTGCTCCAAAACTGAACTGACCAAAATTCGAACTGGCAAAAGGCACTAACTGATCCTCATAAGCCTTTTTATTAATGAGGCCTTGATTTTCTTGATTTTCTATTATTTTCCTTCATTTTCCTCATCACATGCAACCAGTGATCTTTCACCTCCCTTTTCTCCTATTTTCCATTGTTTTCATAAATAAAATGTGAATTAATGACACTTTTCCTTCTAAAGCCTTTTCCATTTCCTTTGTTGATTTACTTGGCCATAATAAAACAAATGAACACCTGAACTAGGATGTTTTCCCCGAACATTTATCTTGGAATAAGTGTCTCATAACCATGGTTATTATTTTTCCTTTATTAACTTTATTTACATGGAACTTTCAACAGGGCTATTATAGAACCCTCCCACTTTGGGGAACACTGTCCTCATTGTTTAGTGACACCTATAACTAACAAGACTGCTAAAAGAAAAACATACTTCCCATGGATTTTTATAACTTAGTTCATTGCAGTATTTACAAGGATCAACCTGTTGAGAAGCAAACCAACATGACAATGAAAATGACATGACAGTATACCACTTATTGGATCTTTATAACACAGTTAATGGAAGTGTGTGTGTGTGTGTGTGTGTGTATATATATATATATAGACACACACACACACACACCAAAACATCATACCAACACATATATCAAAAAAATATACCAAGGGAATTCTCTTAACCAACAAATAAAGAAGGAAACATAGCCCGCATCTGATCCACCATCTCCCATGTAGCTTCATTGGGCCAAAAGTGCTTCCACTGCACTTTAAACTGCTTGATTGCTCGATTCTGGAGCATAAGCATCTTTCTTTCCAATATACACTATGGTTCCAACTTGAATTCTCATTTTGGCTCCACTGAAAATACAAACCACTCAATCACAGGATCACCATCTTTAAAATACTTCTTAAGCAATGACACATGGAAAACATCATCAACTTTCACTTTCGAAGGCAGTTCAAGTCGATAGGCTACTGGCCTAATCCTTTTAAGAATCTTGAAAGCTCCACAAAATCAATGTGTGAGCTTGGCACACAATCCAATTTGCAAGGAGCTCTTCTTTGGCTTGATGCATAAGTACACCTATTCCCCAACCTGAAACTCCGTAAACTACCTGTTCTAATCTGCATAACTTTTTTGCTTGTCCTATGTTTGCTTTAGATTCCTCTTAATCACCTACATTTCTTGTCCAATTTTTGCTAACATGTCTGGCCCAATCAATACCCTCTTCACTGGATCACTTTAAATGACAGGGGTATTACAACTCTGCCAATCCAGTGCCTCAAACAGAGTCATTCTCAATGATTCCTGGTAACCATTGTTGTAAGAAAAATCAACCAATGAAAGGTACTCCTCCCAACTCTTCTACTGATGCATCACATACATCCTCAACATGTCCTCCATTATCCTATTGACCCTCCCAGTCTATCCATTTGTTTGCGAATGATAAATTTCACTGTAGGCAAACTCTGTACCTAAACCTACAAACAAATCCTTCCAAAACTTGGAAGTGAACTTTCCATCCCTGTATGGCACAATCTTCTTTGGAACACCATGAAATATGACCACATTTATGATGAACACCTATGCCAAAACACTAGATGAATACATAGTCTTCACTGGAATGAATTGTGCTACCTTAGTCAACCTTTCAACTACAACCATGATGGAATCATGTTGTCTATATGTCCTCCTAAAATCTATAATGAAATCCATGGAAATGACCTCCCATTTCCACTCTAGAATCAGACTCGGTTGTAGTATTCCACCTGGATGCTTAGACTCTACCTTTACCTGCTGACAATCCAAACATCTAGCCTCAAACTTTGCCACATCCTTCCTTAGATTCAACTAATAATAAAATTTCTTCACTCTTGTCAATGTCTTCTGGTATCCCGGGTGACCTAAATATGGTTTCACATGAAACTCTCTTAATATAATTTTCTTGATATCACTACTATCTAGCACATATATCCTATCCCTAAATTTAATCAACTTGCTTGGTGAGAGATGATAGTCCAAATCCTATGCACTTGTACTTGTACCTGTACATGTGCTTTGTTATAACCTATGCATAAGATCTCTATACCTGTCATCCTGCTAACTTGCCTTAAAAAATATGATCATGTAAGTCTGTCCCATAAGAACTCATAGTTGTTATATGATTCACATGTACCCTCTTACTAAGAGCATCTACAACCCTGTTCTATTTTCCCTTGATGGATCTGATCTAGAAGTCAAACTCACTGATTGTGGAAAACTATCTAGCTTGCCTGGTATTCAAATTCAGCTAGTCAAAAAAATATCTCAATCTAATATGATCACTCATCAATACAAACCTCCTACCAAGAAGATAGTTCCTCCAAATCTTCAATGCATGAAGGATAATTGCTAAATCAAGATCATGTGTCGGATAGTTTTTCTCATGTTCATTTAATTTCTATGACTCATAACATATTACTTGTCCTTCCTGCATAAGCACTCCACTAAGTCCTCTTTTGCAAGAATTTATACACACCACAAATGCTTTGTCTAGATTTGCAATCTTTAATATTAGAGAATTTGTCAACAACTATTTCAATTACTCAAAACTTGTTGCACATTCCTTTTTCCATTCAAATTTCTTACCTTTCCTTTGCATTGATGTAATAACATATGCAATCTGGGAGAAGTTCCTAATGAACCTCCTATAATAGACTTCTAACCCCATAAATGTTCTTACCTCATCAATGTTTCTAGGAGTTTCTCACTCCATGATAGCCCTTATATTCTTTGGATCCACTATTATGCCATCCTTGGAGACCACAAGCCCCAAGTAATGTACCTCTATCTAAAAGAAACTACATTTACTAAGTTTAGCATTCAACTAATGCTCTCTGAGCAATCTCAACAGTACTATAAATGTTAAACATGATCTTTCTTATTCTTAGAATATATCAAGATGTCATCAATGAATATAATAACAGACTTGCCTAGATAAGGATGCAACACACTATTCATTAAGCACATAAATGTAGCTAGAGCATTAATCAAACCAAATGGAACTACAACAAACTCATAATTTTGTATCTAGTCTGGAAAAATTGTCTTGTAAATTTCCTCTTCCTTGATGCGTACATGATGATATCCTGATCTTAGATCAATCTTCAAGAACACTACTACTCCCTTCAACTGATTGAACAATTCATCAGTCCTCGGAAACATATAGCTATTCTTAATGGCCACCTTGTTCAACTTCCTGTAATCAATGCACAACATGTGAGTACCATATTTCTTCTTCATAAACAATACCAGTGCACCCCATGGTGATACACTTGGCCTAATGTATCCCTTTTCAATCATTTCCTTCAACTGTAACTTCATCTCTACCAACTCTAGAGTGCTCATTCTTTATGGTGCCTTTAAAGTTGGTGGTGCCCCTAGTACCAACTTAATGGAGAAGTCCACTTCACTATGAGGCAAAAAATCAGAGATATCTATTAGAAACAGATCTTAAAACTTTTGTAAGATTGAGTACCTACTCAATATCTTGGCATCCTCATCCTCCTTACATTTATCACTAGAAATATGTATTGCAAATAACACACACCATTCTATGTGACTATGCTTTTCCTGCATAGTTGTCACCATCCTAACTGATGTTACTTTCTTCTTACCCTATAATATTCTCTGTTCTCCATTGTCAACCAAGCACTCAATGGATTTGTCATAACAATCTACCTTAGTATTGTAAATATACAACCAATCCATACCCAAAAGCATACGATAAGATTCCAATAGAAATACATTCAAATGTGTTGATGTAGGCATACCATTCAGTTCAAAAGCACAAAATCTTACCCAATGATGAACTCTCTTCTTCGTACCTATATCCAACTTCACTAACCAAGATTCTACATGCACATCTTTATTACAACCGACCAAAGTACCTCCATATAATTCGGGGAGGATATCTCATTTGCAAGACCTACTAGATTAGCACATTACATAAATAAACACAATCATAACATCATATATATATCATCCTAACCATAATCCAATCATCAATGCATGACCATACCAACCACACATCATGGCCTTAGGCATGACAACTACAACCATATCAGTGGATGCACAAAATATATAAACACTGACATGCATAAACAATGCATAACCAATCATACACTCATGATGATGTATCCCATAACAACCCCATGAATTTTCACAGGGTGACACCACTGCAACCATGACCACCACCATGCATATGCATAAGGAACACATATGTAACCAATATGAATTCATGACCAGAATACTGCCCATCCCCTCCAAGGGGTGAACCATGCTCTGATACCACTCTATAACACCCTCCTCCAACATCTACCCAAGAAATTGGTCGACTGGGGTAAACATGCGATGAGGGGCTAATATGATCTAATTCAACTCCCTATGTATAGTCAAGGAAGTGGAACTGACAAAATAGAGACAACCTGACCTTCTACACATGAAACGAAACCCCTAAGAGCCATCCAACCTATCTAAGTGACCAACCCCTCAAACAAACTGAAATTTTGTTTCATTAGAGCCTCAGTCACTCCCTTGACATGGGCATGCATGTGACTGGGACCTATAGTTTCTCCCATAGTAAGGCAAGCCTATAATTGGGGACTTTTCCATGTAGTTTTTTGCAAACAACTCCACATTTTGTTCCACTTTTTTAGGGCCAAGACTCATGCCACTACCCATAACTCCATGAAACTTCTAGAAATGAAAAATAACATCAAAACAAAGACACAAATGAAAATACTTGAACAAGGAATTGCTTAGACCCCTACTAGCCATGCCAGGCATTTCGTCAAACATGTCACAAATATGCATTCTATAGGCTTAAACAACATATCTGAGCATAACTTTCTCATACTTACCTAAGAATCACAAAGAAGCATTGGTGCCTTATCACATTAGCTGCAATATCATATATTAGGTCATATGTTCTTGTTTATTCATTTACAATTCAAATATGATGAGAACCATACCTTTTTAGTGTCATAAAACATATCCAAAACCAACATATAATCAACATAAATAATAAGGATACAACAACCATTGAATCCACATATAAACCAATACATTTTCACATAAAATACCAAGGAAAAGAACTCTCATTGATGAATGAAAAATCCTACCCAGTATGGGACTACCACATTCCACTCGACCATAGATTGATTGAGCCAAAACTCTATTCAACCAATCACCCTTGTGCCATATTCCAAGCATGAATTTGGGACTTAAAACCAAAAGAACCAACCAGGGCTTCCCGATGCTAAACCACCTCACCCTCATCAATAGAACCAAGATTTACCACAATCCTCACTAGATCACTAGGCCACAAACAAGCATGGATGCCACCATATCTCCCCACCTAAACCATGAGGAAATTTTCTATCTCAACCTCTAGGATTTACCATGTATCCTCCCATTACTAGTCAAGTGATTCCTAGGCCTACGATGTCTCCATACTCTACTATTTACCATGCATCCCAACCCAGGATTCCTTGGCCTAATAAAGGGTACCACTACTGAGATTTAGTGTGTATCCCTCCATTTACCAGCCAATGGATTCCTAGGCTCAATCTAGATGTTCAAATCTAGGATTTACCATATATCCCATCCTTGGATTCCTAGGCCTTGTGAATAATCCTAAGACCACTCCACTCAGCTTCAAGTCCATCAGGAAATCTAGCTCGACCAAAACATGAAAACCCCATCACAACATGACTATCAAAAAAAATCATGGCAATGTTGAAGAACACTATCACTCCTGGAAAACCCATGCCAATGATAAAAAGACAACCAGAAACACACATGCATAACTATGCATGCCAAATCTAACAAGAAAATTATACATGGAAATCAATACCTACAAGTGAACGCATTGCAGCTACCTGATCCTGCTCTTCCTTGCATGATCTTTTCTTCCTCTTTTATTTCTTTTCCTTTCTTGATCCAAAGCTGAAATGCTCCAAGAAAAATCTAAGTGTCCAAGAGTGTGTGAGATAGAATAGAGAGAGAGCTCCAAACCTGAATTGACCAATAGAGGAATTGACATAAGGTACCAAATGATCCTCAAAAGCCTTTTTATTAATGAGGCCTCTATTTTCTTCATTTTCTATTATTTTCCTTTATTTTCCTCCTCACCTGCAACCCGTGACCTTTAACCTCCCGTTTCTCCTATTTTCCATTATTTTCATAAATAAAATTCTAGTTAATGGCACTTTTCCTTCCAAAGCCTTTGCCAATTTCCTTAGCCACAATAAACCAAATGAACACCCGCACTAGTATGTTTTTTCCCAACCTTTAGCTTGGAATAAGTGTCCCATAATCATGGTTATTATCTTTCCTTTATTAACTTTATTTACATGGAATTTTCATGAGGGTTGTTACAACTAGATCACTCATAGTTCTGTAAACAATTCCCCCTTTCATTAACCTCCAACACCACTCAAAATGAGCTAAGGACCAATTCATCATCATTTACATGTTCTATAATTTCTCTTTTCTTGGAAGGGCAATGATCTTTTCCTTCATGTTTTCTCCCTATAGAACATTAAACATATATGAATTAACAGATTGTTTGAAACATGTTATCTAATATTCTTAAGTATATTATTAATGAAAAAAACTCATATTGAATAGTATTTTTTCATTCACCTGATTCATCATTCTGTAATTTTTCTATCAGGATTTTATTCTCTTCCACACTTATGTTGGTTGTGTGTTATATTCTTTCCATGACTAGTCCCATGTGTGAGGGGGTCATAGGGGGGCGACAATACCCCTTGTCAGGGGGTTTGAGGGGTGTGGTAGGCCCCCTCTACGGGGTCTGGGGTAGTACCTTAGCGAAATTTGTTTTTGACCCTATATTAGGTGGGCAGACCTACCTATGGTTTTGTGTGTGGTTTTTGCACATGGTTTTGGGCATGATGGTTTTCTACCCATGGTATTTTGTAGATCCGTTCAAGGGAACTACGGTTATGTTCTAATCAAGGGTTAATGGATTGGGGTTTATGGATGTTTCGACATGTATATATATGTATTATAACATTGAAAGGAATATAATGCAAAATCAATCTAGTAGTCCCAATTTTTGGATCTAGGGGAAAACCTCTGTGTATATCTATTTTATGTTTTATGCTCTCACCATTGTTTATTTTTTGTTTTTAGAATTTGTATGCAGGTAATTTATGTACAGGGTTAAAACCTACATTTGGTATCATAGTTGTTTTGGCTTCAAGTGGATGCCTTTGTTGTTGATGGGTTTTGCTCAGGCCTCTAGTAGACCCTGTTCAGTGGGAGATTTGAAGGATAAATTCTTGTGGTGAAAGAAGATGGCGAGCAGTGGAAATATATAGATTGATAAATTTAATGGTCATAGTTTTGAGTTGTGGAAACTTGAGATGGAGGATCTGCTGGTGGAAAAAGATTAGTGGATCATGGTAGATCCAGATACTAAACCAACAACAATGTCAACTGAAGACTGAGGGAAGTTGGATTAGAAGGAAAAAATCACAATAGAGTTGTGTACCTCAGATTTAGTATTGTTGAATGTATCAGGGGAATCTTTGGTGAAGGCTTTGTGGGACAAGTTATGGATTTTGTACCAATGTAAGTCTCTGGTGAAGGTGGAATAGGCAGGTGGACACCAATATCCACCGAGATTAGTCTTCCCTCCTTAGGAAGCAATGGTCCCCATTGCATGCAAAGTCTCCATGAGGTGAAGAAATTTTTGTTGAACCCTGTCCCTAGTGAACCACTTGCCTTGGTGAAGGAGTTGGCCTACTTTGACAATTTGATAAAGTTATATCCTTTGTTGGTGAGTGTTCTTCATCTACACGTCCATGATCCGATCAGTTGTGGCCTGTTCCACATAGTTTGGGTTTAACTCTATTGGTGTGAGTTGTTTTGCAATTTCTGATGTGTCCGATAATGGTGGAAAGTATGGTTGAAGGTGGTCAACATTTAACACTAGGTGTAGGCCAAGGAATGGTGGAATGTTGAGCTCAAAGGAATTATCCCCTACAGCCTTGGTGAGGTGTACAAACCATATCAAAGTGGGCGAAGCTTGTGATGGGGCCTAGCGAGGGGCTCCTTCTACAAATGTAGAAAAATTTTGTTGACCACCTAGAGCTTGTGTGGCACCCGATGTTGATCATGTTGTTGCTTGTACTTAGAATTGGCTCTATATAATATGTCATGGACCTATTGGTGGATGTGTTGAATGTACTCAATGAATCTATTAGCCCTGTGAGCTTCAAATTGGACATGAGTTGAATCTCCCTGAGTAACTACAAAAGGTATGGCCATATTAATCAGACATAGTGGCTGGAATTCCAACCCCACCTGAAAGGGTCTGTGGCTAGTTGAGATATGGAGAGATATGTTGTAGTTGTGTTGGACATAGGGGATGCTTCAATTTGTACATGTACAAAATGTGTGTGATCATCTTATTGACAACCTCTGTTTGGCCATAAGTTTAGGGGTGGAAAGTTGTGGACATAGTGAGCTTGGTATCCAGCATCGACCAGAGACTTGACCAAAATATACCTAGGAATTTATTGTCCTAATCTAAGATAATGGCTTATGGGATCCCAAATTGTAGCCAAACTTGTTCAAAGAAGAGATTAGAAGTTGCTTCTATTGCGGTACTCCTCTTGCAGGTCGCTAGAATGGCCATCTTAGAGAATCTATCGATGACAATGAAAAGACAGTTGTTTCCATGCTTAGTATAAGTAAGGCATGACATGTAATCAGTTAGGTCCTATAATAATAAGATTCATAATTTTGAATTGGCTATGGTTAGTCTTGTAATATTATGAATACTTTTTCTTTCCGCAAAATGTTTTCCATATTGAAAATTAAAAAAAAATTGTAAAGAGGTATGTCCTAAAATAATAATCAAAGGACAAAAAGAAAGAGAAAAAAGATAAAAAAATATGAAAAATATGAACCCCAAAAGGAAATAAAACAGATCATGAAAGTGTGCGAATTCAAATGCCACTACTTTTTACTTTACTATGCAAAATAAGGTTGCGTGCAACTTGTCAGAAATGCCACAATCCATTATGGTCAAATAGCTTAATCTTGACCCATTCATGCTTTAAATTTCATGTTGATAGATAGAGAATAAAGATCTATCCAAATTGTTTAACCTTGGAAGATCAGTAGTTAGGTAGAGAATAAAATTGAGCTCATCAGTTTAATCTGAGCCACTAGAAGTTATAAGGTTAGAATTAGATATTTTTCTTGTCAAAAGAAAAGGAAATAAAGGGCTAGCAAGCTCAAATGCACACAATAAAATGAAGAAAAAATGTTAGGATAAATAAAGGGTAGGTAGAAGAAAGGTTGCAAATGCACAAGGTTGCTGAGTCAAAAGCACATTTATCATGCTTAATCCTATGTTTCATGTGCAGGACCAATTGTGAGAAAGAAAGGACATTTACCAAGTTTGTTTACTAATTTCCCCTAATTTGACTACACCCCCACATGCGTATTTTCTAATTTCCCCATTATCCTTTCATCACTTATAAATACCATTTTCCCCCTCATTTTGAACTTTACCCCTTGGTTTCACACATTTCCCTAGAAATTACTCTTCAAAAATCATCCCCCCTTCCCAAAACCCCTTTTCCTAGTGTGAAAACCATTTCCCATTACAAATATCACTTCCCCCCTTATTAATTTCTTGTTTCCCCCTAAAACCCAATAAAAACCCCCTTATCCTAATTTTTATGCCCTCAATTTATCTAATAAACTTCCCCATTTCATATTCCCCCGTCAAACCTTTTTTAACCCACCAACCCTTGGTGTAGTTAAAAAACCCCCGCCACATAAACCTTGGTCCCACCTTAATTACCAATATGTTTATATTGAACATAGCCCTCCGATTTCCTACCCCTAGATCCGATGGTGAAAAGCCACATCACATGAGTTCATCCTCTAATCGATAACAACCCAAGAGCACATGAGATTCATAGTTTTTCCTGGGCACTATCCTGCTATGTGGTGGCACCAGGCTAGATCACGTGCTCACAAAAAATATCGCCTGCCCTCCAAAAATGGTGAAATGGCCCATAAAATCACCTCCTTGCCCAAGGTGAAAACTTCCCAATGTTCATTTATAATTTCCATGCCAAAATGTCATTGTTACCCATTAAAAGGATGAAAAAGCCCCAATTCGCTATTTTCTTGAATTTTCACTGTAAACTGCTTCTTAGTCATTTGCGACACCCTAAAACATTTGCAAAGAATTTGCCCATTGTCTGTCACCTGAAGAGGCTCTGGATACCTAATTGAAGTAACCAGTTGATAGTTAAAGCCACAATACCTTCTACATTCACCGCTGAACCTAGTTTGCAAGCCAGACTGCCAATATCCAAGTATTCTAGGGAAAAACCAGAATGGCCCTTCAATTTGAAAATGCACAGTTTAATTGAATGGTTAATTAATTATGAAACTTGCATAAATTGAAGAGAAACTTATTTGTATACACCAAACCTTTCTTTTACAGATTATAACTACCCTCCCACTCTACGAGAGCTTCCAAACCTCACTTCTGAAACCACTACAAGCCTAATTCAAACCTGTAAACCCAATTATGGCTTCCCAAATGTTCCTGGACATGAAACCTCTACAAACCCCTCACCTGGACATCGACCATCTTGCATTAGCAGATAAAGACTTCCAAAGATACTACTTCCCCTACCTACCTTCTAAATCTCCACTACTAGAGTAAGGAAAAGTTCTTAAACCAGAACAATGCCATTCACCTTCGAGAGTCTAATTTTCCTAAGTATTTGTTTTCAGAAGTACACCCATTCCCAGAAATCATCCACTTCTATCATGCTTGCTACATTAGCAGCCAAAGAGCCATTGTTACCCCTGACCAGCAAGTGTTATTTACCATCACTGCAGAATCCATTAACCAAATGTTGCAGGTCCAACCAATCCCAAATGAGACCCCACTTTCTATTGGAGACTTGTTGGACCTCTATACCAGACCTTCCCAGAATAGCCCAAATTTTCCAAACTTTCATCATAGTGGACTGTCATACTCCTACAGAAAGTCCTCCATATGCTGCCACCATTTTTTTTGAGAGAGGCAGACAAATCATAACCATGCTCTCCTGCATTCTAGTATACACTACAAATGAACATGTGGATGAGGTTGCCCTTTCTTTCCTTTCCATCTCTAGTCGAGGCAAGCCTCCTACTGTAATTTACAACTATGCTTAGTTCATAGCAAATAGGATGCATGAACAGTTCACTAGACTACCAACTGGGAGAGTTTTCAAGTATTCTTCAATTTTATTTCATATGTTCTTGTACTACCAGTCGGATAGATTCCCTATCAACATCCATAAGTTGGATACCAAAGGAAATCTAAGGTCAGTTATATATTGGACACCCTTGATCCAAAAGAAATCCACTATATTCACTTACAAGGATTTCATTGATTCATTTGTCCATCCAGTTATGAATATGCTAACCAGTAGCCCTCATCCCAGAATTAGTCAAGAGATCAAAAGGGTGTTACAGTTTGCAAAGAATAGTAAGGCGGGAGACTAGTATCTGTACCAGAACCACACAAAGATAAGAATATATGGATGCCAACTTGCCCCTTACAAACTACCCAAATACCTCCCCATGAGGATATTTGCACTAGAATACTTTAGGAAGATTATAAATGCTGATGAATTAAATTTCCTAGTAGCTACAAAGAAAACCCAATTCAAAATGAAAAATCAATTGGGACCCTGCATTTGTAATACTAGAGAGGCTGGACCAGAGGCTGATAAAATTTTGCAACAAATGAAATTCAAGAATAGATTTATGTGGCAATATGACCCTCATGGAGTCATAAATAAGCTAAGGCTCAAGGTCAAGTTGGGACCTTTAATCCATCATCCCATACCAAACATTGAGAGGTTTGCCAACCAGTCAGCATGGTTGGAAAACACTCTAATAGACATGGATAATATTATAGTTGATGTAAAGAATACATTGATTGATGTAGAAAAACAGCTTAATAAGACATGAACCCAAAGAGAAACAGGGAAGAAGGTTCCAATTCAGCTATGGAAACCATAGATGAATAGTTTGAGATCAGTTACAGGAAGAAGCCCAAGCTTAATCTTGTAACTGGACAGGAAGACACCATTGACTCAGTGGAAATTATTGACATTGATACAATGGTGGAAAGAAGCAAAGGCGCAATAGCTTCAGGATAAACTCACCAGCACTTAACATCAAACACTCAACTTATTGAGAGACAGCTCTGTGTTGAGGTTTCTTCATTCACTAGGATTGTGGATAAAGAAAAGGATATTAAAGATAGATACAAGGGGATCAAGTTGAGGAATGAGAATTTTAAGGTTGAAACTTATGCCAATACTTCAAGCAAACACCAACAAATCAAAGTAGGTTGATGTCAGCGTTTGACATCAAAATAGGAAAAATGCAGATGTCATTCATGCAACCTATAGTCCAATAGCCAAAACCATCAACAGACTATAGAAAAGAAGATTTTGAGGTTTTGGCTAGGGATGTTCATCCCATTGACCAAATAGAATTCCACAAGTAGGCAGGTGAGATGATTTATTCCACCTTAACAGGTAAAGCTATGGCTGCATACAAGCTTCAAAGTTCATTGTACAACATTACAACACAGTAAAATTTGGAAAAGGCCTCCTCACAAGACAAGGACAACAAGATCAAGTCATTGGAGGACTTGGTAATTGAGATGGGACTTGATCCCAATGATATTAAGGCTGCTGAGAAGTTAATAAAGAACAAGAATGAGGACATTGTTGCTCTCAAAAAACAACTCAAATTGCCTCATTAAGAGCACCTAGAGATAAAAGAGGTCCTTGAGATCCAAACTCATCAGGAGGAGATGATGGACCTTGTTCTCCAACCGAATGATCAAATGAAGGAAAGGGAGAAGGAGTTGGACAGCTTGATACATCTGAAATAGGCTAGTCTTGACACTGCCCCTACCACTGTCATTCCAACAGTCACTACAACAATACCTTCCACTTTGGCAGCATCATTGGCTCCTACAAGTCCAATGGCTACAACACTATCAACTGCCACAACATCTACATCAGCAACAGGTTCGATAATAGCAGCATCTCAACCAGGTGATGAGGCAAGTAAGTTGGTCAAAGCAATGGAAGACATGTCCATTTAGACCACATAAATGAACAAGCTGAAGGAGAAAATAACCGGTCTGGAGAATGAATATAATATTTCACAAATTATGCACAAGGAAGAAGTACAGAAGGCAACTAGAATGAATGAAAGGATAAAGAGTTTATAGAAAGAGCTAACATTAAAGGAGCTAGATGGCCAAGGTAAGGAACAGTTATGGGCCAATATCATTGACTTTGTCAATGATATTTTGCCATCCATTCAAATAATCTTTGAGCAAAATGACTTAGTGAAAGAGGCTACAGAAGCCATACAGAGAATTAAAGAAGAGTTGGGAGACATGCCAGAGGAAGCCACTAGGATCATTCACTATCTTAACTCCAAAAGCAAATATGAATTATAGGAGCTGGAGATACCTGAAAAACAGGTACAATACTGGAAGTAAGAAAGGTCCTCACCAAGAGGATTTTGATGATGAACCTGGAAGATAAGTGCTAAACCATGCAGTTGGCTATAGATAGATTCATGGTTAAGTTCGATGTTTTTAGGCAGAAAGGTCTGCCATATCCCTTGGTAATAAATGATAAATTAATGCCACAAGAAGACTACAATAGAAGGATAAGAGAGGTGGCAAGGGATCATGTAAATACTACCTCTATGAAGGGGATGCCTACTGGCAAGGTCCTTTATCAAACCTTTGAGAACTTGTTTTACCTCCAGCATGAGGTAAAACACCTTTTTGTAAATAAACCCACTTTTTCCAAATACATTGAGGCTGATGAAATATACAGGAATATGGTAAATATTCAGTTACCAAATGCAGACACATGGGAGAAATTAAATGACTTGCTACAAAATGCACAGTCAAGATATAAAAATACACAGTAAAGGTGAAAATAACACAGTAAAAGAAAAGTGACAGGTTAGCTAGATGAAAGTATATCAGTTGAAAGGTCAGAGTGAAAAGAACATTCAGCGTGAAGGCCAATAGCAAGGTAGAGAATAAAAAGAAGAGTATTAGAGCATAAACACAACACATCCTAATAAACAGGGACAACATACAACAGTTGAACATCTATCTCTATCTTCTTGCATGTGTTGCCATTATGTTATAGGTGTTGTCCTTGGTGGCAACTCACTCAGATGACAGTTCATAGTGCAACAAGTCAACAACAAAGGATTACATATTAGACTCAAAGAATGAAGAAAGAGAGGTATACACTTGTTCACTTTGTCCAAATAGCGTATACATGCACTTTCACAGAATGAAAAAGGCGCACATCTTGGAAAACCAAAGTTTTTGGTCTAAGGTATTTCTTGGTCCAAGGTATTTGACATAAGGTATTGGGTCTGAGGTATTGGTCCTAAGTGGTTTTGTTCCATGGTATTGAGAAAGGCCTAAATCTATATAAGGAGGAGAGGATCATTAGGCCATCGGAGCAAGTATTTGAATGTCTTACAAGGTGTTGGATCAAATATGTAGGTTAATGGGCTTCTGATGCTTTGGTTGATCTGATCGAAGAATGCACCTATGTGGCTGATGAAGGTTGATGAATTGGGATCATAAAGACTTAAATGTATTATCATTATGTGATTTGATCTTGGAAAATCTAGATCTGGACACTGATGCATATTTTATTCTGGAAATGTTATGATTTGGGTATGACTAAAGTTTGGAATAGTTGTGATGTTTTAAATTAGCATTTACAGATATGTACGTAGGTTTTCTTTGGAAAAAGTGCATACACACATTGGTTCAACACATGAAAGTAGCGTATACATTATGAATTAGAATTTGTAGATCTGTACACAGGTTCCCTTTGGTAAAATGGTGTATACACGATGGTTCAACACATGGAAGTAGCGTATACCATATGAAGTATGATTTTTCAGTTGTTTCTGGTTGATGTTGCATAGTTCTAGGTTCAGGTGACTGTATCTTGATGACAGTGTTTTGAATGATCAGATTGATTGACTGTGATTTGTTTCAATGGTGATGGTTTGTCAGTGATTGATTGATTCAGTTGTGGTTGGTTCAGAGATTGATGATTGGGTTTTAGTTATATCAGAGATTGATGAGTGAATTTCAGTTCTTGGTTGATGCAGATGTATTTGATGTAATATGATTGATTTTGAGCTTCAATGTTGTTGATGGGTCCAGTATGAAAATTTGATGAAACGTGGCCTTCATATTGTGATGTTGTGTTCTAGGAGTATCCAATCTGAAAATTTATGAAGCGTGGTCCTTGGAGGAAGAGAGAAAGTCTTAACCTTCTATAGGCTGGCGCCTATGTACTAGTAAACATATTGGCTAGTACAAGAGCTAGGGGGTTGTAGCTCCCTTCAAGTAGAAGCTGGAGAACGAGAGAAGATTGTAACCTTCTGCAAGTAGAAACCTGTGTATTGGTATGAGTCTGCTCTAGTACAAGATTGTAAACAAATTTTCTTATTATTAAAAGAAGACAGAGACGACAGCAGCAGGTGGTTTTTACCCACATTGGGTTTCCACCTTAAATCTTGGTGTTCATGTGTGTTTCTTGTGTGTGATGCTTTATTTTGTTTTTACTGCACTGTCTAATAAATCTCTGATATATTGGTTTAAGCTCAACACATGATAAATTGTCTGAATCACAATTTCTTTGCATATATGCTTGTTTCCTTAAGCTCAATAGCGTATAAACACTAGTTCACCTCATTGAAGTAGCGTATATGAATCTGTTTGGAAAATAAAATTATTGATCTGATAATACTAATTCACTCCCCTCTCAGTATTATTTCCAACAATTGGTATCAGAGCAGGTCCTTTAGAAGAAGCTTGATCGCTTAAAGGGAGATCCATCAAAATCAATAATCAAGAAAGCATGGGATCCATCAGATCACCAATATTCAGTGGGAGAAACTTTGTCTATTGGAAAATAAGAGCCACAGCCTATCTACAATCACTTGGAACAAATGTTTGGGAAATTGTGGAAGGAGGATATACATTTCCAACAGCAATTCCTACAGATGCAGTAGGTAAAAGGCAATATGAAATCAATGCCAAAGCTGTCAATACTTTATTGGGAAGTCTGTCACAATTAAAGTTTGTCAAAGTCATGTAGCTCAAATAAGCCAAAGAAATATGGGACAAAATTGTTCTAAGCTACGAAGGACTCTCAGGTAAAACGTGCTAAGCTTCAAACTCTCAAAATTCAATATCAAACTCTTAAGATGCATAATGATGAAAGTATAGCTAGTTATTTCTTACATATAGATGAGGTTTTTAATTGTATGCAGAATCTGGGTGAAGAAATAAAGGAAGTTACCTTAGTTGAGAAAGTTTTGAGGTCCTTGTCTACTAAATTTGAATCCAAAGTGTCTACCATAGAAGAAAAATAGGATCTGCATAATATCACTATGACACAGCTTCACATAATATTAATTGCCTTCGAGATGAGAAAAGGAGGACCATCAAATATGAGGGAAGCCACATTTAAAGCTTTGGCAAAAGGAAAGGAAGAATACAATGACTCATGACCTATTTTAGAAGAAGAAGATGAGGTAAACTTTGTCAAGAAGCTTCAACGGGGTTCTGGAAGATTTAGAGGTAAGCTACCCTTCAAATGCTTTGCTTGTGGAAGAGTCGGTCATTATGCTTCTAGATGTCCTCATAAAGATAAATATGAAAAGGGAAAGGAATATGCAAAAGGGAATAGAAAACAAGTTGTGAATAAAAGGAGTTACTATACTCATGAAGATAGCGATGGTTTATCTAATAGTGATGAAGATGAAATTGAAAAAGATTATAGACTTCGCATGGCTTATGATGATGATAATTTTTGGGATGATTTATAAGAGGAAGATCTTCATGAAGAAATATCTAAACTCAAAATCCATTTAGAAGAAAAGAATATGATTATAGATACCTTGACATACCAACTTGCTAAAAAATAAAAACACAATGAAAATCTAGAATGTGAAATTGTGGGTCTAAGAAAGTACCTTGAGAAAACAAAAACTCTCAATCTTAGATTTACTAAAGGATCAAAAAATTTAAATGAAATTATCAAAGTTTAGTGTTCTCCTCTGATAAAGACAGGTCTTGGATATACTGAAGAAGCATCTCAATCACAGAAGCTGTCAACCTCCACCAAAAGCTATCTTGATGCAGCAAAGACTAGTGAACTGTATGACAATCGTCAGCAAAGGCATAAAGCAGATCACCTGGGAAATCATACTCAATTTACTCCAAGGATGAATAGAAGCCACAACCAACCACATGAAAATCATACTCAGTTCGCTCCAAAGATGAATATCAATAAAAACTACAATCACTAGATTAATAGATTCGATAGTCACAAAAACTTTAATGGGCAATGTTTTTCATGTCAGAAGCACTAAATCAAAGGAATGTAACAAGAATCAAGAGAAGTTCCTTTAATAATTTTTCTCCTCTTGAAAATGAAATAGAATGCACAATTTGTGACAACTTTGGTCATGAAGAATTTGAATGTAGAGCAAATTTCGGCAAACATCTCAAAAGGAGAAAATGCCATTAAATCCGAAGATATGGAGAAGGAAATAATCTGACAGAAAGATGTGGTATAGCCTTGTATGCAGAAGGATAAGAAAATCAGGTACATCAACAGTGGATGCTCAAAACACATGAGAAATGACAAAGAAAAACTTCACTCATATAATGCCTTAGAAAAGGAAAAGAATGTCTCATTTGGAAATGACACTCCTATTGTCATAAAAGGTAAAGGCTCTATCTTCTTGAAAGAAAAGGTTAAAGCTAGAAAGGTTATGTATGTAGATGGTTTAAAGCACAACCTATTGAGTGTCAGTGAAATGTGTGATCAAGGAAATGAAGTGGTGTTTCGATCAAACGGATGTGTTGTTCACGAGCTTGATACAGGAGAGACTGTGACCAAGGGTACAAGAACTCCAAACAACTTATATATACTCAAAGGAGGACAACAACAATGCTATCTAAGAAAAAATGATGAAAAATGGCTATGGCATAGAAGATTGGGACATCTAAGATTTTCTCAACTACAAAAAGCATGCAGACTCAAGGTCATTCATGATCTTCCAGATATCAGCATCCTAGAAAATACAATATGCAAACCATGTCAAATCGGTAAGCAAACCAAAGTTCACTTCATGGAAAAAGAAGGGTTAGCTAGTAAGCCTCTTGAACTTGTCCATATTGATCTATGTGGACCATCAAGGAAAAAGTCACCTCGTGGATAAGAATACTTTATTTTGTTCATTGATGATTTTTCCATAATGTGTTGGATAGGTCTTCTAAAGCATAAAGATGAAGTATTTGAAAAGTTAAAAGCCTTCAAGGCTTTGGTTGAAAATGAATTAGATCGAAAAATAAAATGCCTCAGGTTTGATCGAGGAGGGGAATTTACATTGGATGAATTCTTTAACTTTTGTGAACAACATGGAATGAAAAGGCAATTCTCCACCTCAAGGACTCAGTGAAATGGTGTGGTAGAAAGAATGAACAGAACAATTCAACAAATGTCTTGAGCTACACTAGATGAATCTGGAACTCTTGCAATCTTCTGGGGTGAAGCAACATTTGCTGCCGTAACTATTCTCAACCATGCAAATGTTCAAGTAAATAGCACTCAAACTCCACATGAACTTTGGTATGGTAAGACTCCTACTATAAAATACTTTAATTTTTTGGAAGCAAATGTTATATCAAAAGGACTAATGAAAAACTTGGTAAGTTTGAACCTAGAGCAGATGAGGGTATTCTTCTTAATTACTCTTCCAGAAGTAAAGGATATAAATGTTATAATAAAAGACTTGGAAAAATTGTTGAAAGCATTGATGTTGTAGTTGATGAAGCATGTGAAAATCCAAAACAAATGAAAACAGAAGATTATGATAATGAATAAGATGAGGATTATTTTCCCACATCAAATCAGTATGATATTGAAGAAGAAACAAATGAAGCACCATAAGAAGAGATAATGGTAGAGGAAAAGACTTTGTCCAGGTATGTTTAGAAAAATAATCCAGAAACTCAACTTTTAGGGGAAAAAGAGGCAGGTGTACATACAAGAAGAACTATTACACGGACCTCAAGCTATCTAGCATTACTATCCTCCACCGAACCTCAAAATGTATATGAATCATGCAAAGATGAATGTTGGGTCAAGGACATGGATGAAGAACTTGAGAAAATTGAAAAGAATGATACTTGGGAATTAGTTCGTAGACCTCATGATAAAAATATTATAGGAACTAAATGGATATTCAAAAACAAGTTGAATGAACATGGAGAAGTCATTAGAAACAAGGCCAAACTTGTTTGTAAAGGGTATGCTCAACAAGAAGGTATAGATTTTGAAGAAACTTTTGCACCTGTTGATAGACTTGAAGCCATAAGGATGTTTCTTGCTCTTTCTAGCTCTCAGAAATTCAAAGTATACCAAATGGATGTAAAATCAGATTTCCTTAACGGAGATTTAGAAGAAGAAGTTTATATTGGACAACCAGATGGATTCATTCTTAGAAATGATGCAAATCTTGTATACAGACTCAAAAAGGCTCTCTATGGTCTTGGATTTACTACCTTGACAAATATCTACACCAACAAGGTTTTACAAAAGGTTCAATAGATAACAATCTATATACAAAATTTGAAACTGATAAATTGTTGATTATTATTGCTTATGTTGATGATATCATTTTTGGTAGCAATGAAGAATCCATGAGTCAGAATTTTTCTTTAGTAATGCAGCAAGAGTTTGAAATGTCCTTGCTTGGTGAACTTACCTATTTTCTTGGTCTACAAGTTCAACAAAATAAAGAAGGTATTTTTCTTTCACAAACCAAATATCTCAAACAGATCTTGAAAAGGTACAGAATGGAAGATTCTAAACCTGTATGTACCCCAATGATAACAGGATGCAGTCTTAGCTCAAATGATGAATCAGCAGCAATACATCAACCAACTTACAGATCTATGATTGGAAATCTGCATTACCTAACAGGTACCCAACCTGACATCATGCATGAAGTAGGCATAGTTGGAAGATTCCAAGCAAATCAAAAGGAATCACACCTTCAGAAAGTCAAAATAATTTTCAAATATCTTGAAGGAACTCAGGACTATGGCTTATGATATCCTAGAAATACATATCTTACTCTTCATGCATATACAGATGTGGATTGTGCAGGAAGTGTTGATGATAGAAAAAGAACTAGTGGTGGTGCATTCTTTATGAGTTCCAATTTAGTGTCTTGGTTCAGCAAGAAACAAAGTTGAATTTCTTTATCTACAGCTGAAGCAGAATATGTGGCTGCTGCATCTTGCTGCATACAACTACTTTGGATGATGCAAACTTTGCAAAACATTCAGATCACATATACTCCACCTATCTCCATTCTATGTGATAATACAAGTGCCATTAGAATTTCAAAGAATCCAGTCATGCACTCCAAGACTAAGCACATACCCATCAAGTACCATTTTCTACGTGAATAAGTGCTTGAACAAAAGGTCAAATTGGAATATGTTCCCTCCAAAGAACAGGTTGCTAATTTATTCACTAAATCACTGCCGAGAGAACCATTTGAATATCTCAGACAAAAGCTGGGAGTAGTTGTTGCATCATCTTGCCGTTAAATCCAAATTTCTTAGAGAAAGGGTATTATATGTGTGTTTCATGAAGTATAGTCACGTACACATGCGAGTTTCTGTGGGTCAAGGAGCGTATATGTTTTTTAGTTAAGAAAACAATGGAGGCTCTAATATGGGTGCTTTTTTCTTTAATTTTTATCTGACTGAAAAAGATGCCTTGATCATTGACTTGTTATCAATACATAGGTAGCACAAGTTTAGGGGGAGCATTAGCCTTCACATACATTCAGCATTGTTGGCATTATAGTTGCTGAGTCCATCTATGGCTTTAGATATTTATACCTTTTGTTGCTTAAGTCATGTAAAAGTCTAAGGTGTGATATGTCTTCTCAGACTTTTGAATGAGCCCTCTTGGACAAATGATGTAATTTGTATCCTCACTTTGCATGGGATGGATGATGTAATATTTATTATTTCTGTCATGTATAAATAATTTGGTATATCCCCACTTGGTTGGGAGATGGATATATATATGAATCATTGGTGATAGGCAGGTCATACTCACATAGTTGAGTTATAGAGTCATATTATTCCTTTGGAGAATCTTTTTGTAGACTCTACATGTGCTCAGGGGGAGCATGGAAAACATAATGTATGTCAAAGGGATAGAATATCTTGATCCGCTCTTTGCCCTTGATGTCAAAGGGGGAGAGTGTCTTGGTATTGTTGCTGTTGCCATCAAGTCCAAAGGGGGAGATTATTGGCATTATGTTATAGGTGTTGTCCTTGATGGCAACTCACTCAGATGATAGTTCACAGTGTAGCAGGTCAACAACAAAGGATTACAGATCAGACTCTAAGGAATGAAGAAAGAGAGGTATACGCTTGTTTTCTTTTTCCAAGAAGCGTATACACGCAGGTTTATAGAACAAAAGGTGCATATACGTACACACACACTTTCACAGAATGAAAAACACGTACATCTTGGAAAACCAAAGTTTTTGTTCCAAGGTATTTCTTGGTCCAAGGTATTTGACCCAAGGTATTTGGTCCGAGGTATTGGTCTAAGGTATTTGGTCCTAAGTGGTTTCGGTCCATGGTATTGAGAAAGGCCTAAATCTATATAAGGAGGAGAGGATCATTAGGCTATGGGTGCAAGTGTTTGAATGTCTTATAAAGTTTTGGATCAAATATGTAGGCTAATGGGCTTTTGATGCTTTGCTTGATCTAATCGAAGAATGCACCTATGTGGCAGATGAAGGTTGATGAACCGAGATCATAAAGACTTAAATGTATTTATCATTATGTGATTTGATCTTGGACAGTCTAGATATGAACACTAATGCATGTTTTTGTTTTGTAAATGTTATGATCTAGGTATGACTGAAGTCTGGAATAGTTGTGATGTTTTAAATTAGCATTTACAGATCTGTACGCAGGTGTGCTTTGGCAAAAGCGTGTGCACACGTTGTTTCAACACATCAAAGTAGCGTATACATTATGAATTAGAATTTGCAGATCTGTACGCAGGTTCCCTTTGGTAAAAGGGTGTATGCATGCTGGTTCAACACATGGAAGTAGCGTACACCTTATGAAGTATGACATTTCAGTTGTTTCTGGTTGCTGTTGCAGAGTTCTAGGTTCTGATGACTGTATTCTGATGATAGTGTTCTAAATGATTAGATTGATTGATTGTGATTTGTTTCAATGATGATGGGTTGTCAGTGATTGATCGATTTAGTTGTGGTTGGTTCAAAGATTGATGATTGGGTTTCAATGATATCAGGGATTAATGAGTGAATTTCAGTGATTGGTTGATGCAAATGTATTTGATGTAATATGATTGATTCTGAGCTTCAATGTTGTTGATGGGTCCAGTATGAAAATTTGATGAAACGTGGCCTTTAGATTGTGATGTTGTGTTCTAGGAGTATCCAGTCTGAAAATTTATGAAACGTGATCCTTGGAGGAAGAGAGAAAGTCTTAGCCTTCTGTAGGCCGGTGCCTACGTACTAGTAAGCATATGGCTAGTACAAGAGCTAGGAGGTTGTAGCTCCCTTCGAGTAGAAGCTAGAGAATGAGAGAAGGTTGTAAACTTCTACAGGTAGAAACCTGTGTACTGGTATGAGTTTGCACCAGTACAAGATTGTAAACATATTTTCTTATTATTAAAAGAAGACAGAGACGACAATAGTAGGTGGTTTTCACCCACATTGGGTTTCCACTTTAAATATTGGTGTTCATGTGTGTTTCTTATGTGTGATGCTTTATTCTGTTTTTATTGCACTGTCTAATAAATCTCTGATATACTGGTTTAAGCTCAACACATGATAAATTGTCTGAATCACAAGTTCTCTGCATATACGCTTGTTTCGTTAAGCTCAATAGCGTATACACGCTAGTTCACCTCACTGAAGTAGCGTAAACTCTGTTTGGAAAATAAAATTATTGATCTGATAATACTGATTCATCCTTGTCTCAGTATTATTTCCAACAGCGTGAAGATATTTCTTTCTCCTAGATTAATTCCCAAGAAATTTTGGGATATTTTGTAAACTATTTTTTTATAAATACTTCATAGTTCGAAGTATTGAGTGTGGATTTCTATACATTTGTATAGTTGTATTGATCATAAACCTGAGTGTTATTGTACCAATTTTTCAAGTCAGCAAACTGGACTGAGTAATAAAAGGATTAAATTACAGGATTAATGTGTTGAGCTATTATAGTGAAGTATCTTCTTTGTCAAATTTGTTATTTTCTTATGTATCTCACAAAATTAAATGTTATCTAAAGTTGAATGAATTAACTGGAAATTTATCTCAGAATTTGTTTAAGTACACTCTGTTTTGAACAGTTGATCATTTCTATGTTTTCTTCTGATATCCAGATCTGAGAATCCTTAATAATTCATGACCCTGAAATTTTTTTAAGAAAACCAAAAAGGTAGAAACTCAATTGAGTAGTAGCCAATTAGTTAAATCAAATTCACTCCCCAAAGAATTATCAACTTTAGAGGATATTCCATTTAATTTGTCATTTGACCTCTCATTGTTCAGGACTAAATCAGAAAATGCAATTCATGAAACTGTGTTAGGCCCTAATTTTATTCAATTCATTGAGTAAAAAAAGGTGCCTAGACATCTAGATTTAGATAAACTTGTGTTGGATACTTTTGACAAGCTAGAAGCTTTAACCTCTACGTTGATAAGCCATATAGATGATGCTTATCTTCAACAATTAGTTGAATTAGCTACCCTCACTGCTCCTACCTTTGAAATTTCTACAGAATCTTCAAATATTGTGAATACACCTTCATTTACTACCACCTCACCAATAATATCCACCACAGATCATTCCCCTAAACCAGTTATTCATCAGCTTCCTATCCAACCAAACACCTCAACCTCATCTAGTTCATTTCCATCCATTTCAAGCCCTTCCTCAAGCACCACTACTTTGGCCCCTAGTCAAACCAAAATCTCAGCCATGGCAGACAGATATGCACCTTTGGTTTTACCAGCACAGCTCCGTGCCATGCCCCAAGATTACCGAAGCAAAAAAAATTTGTTTGATACTACTGGTCAGTATACTACCCAACAACATGTGAAAAAAATGACTGATTAATTTGAATTGCATGAAATCAATGAATCTGATGTCCAAATGAGGTTGTTTACCTAGACATTGACATGAGATGTTAAGAAATGGTTCAAAGGTTTACCAGCTAATAATATTGCGGATTTAGCTGCTTTTCATAGATTATTCATTGATAGATGGGAAAGAAAGAAAAATCCTCTACAAATACTATCTGAATATGATAACATTAGAAGAGCTCCTAATGAATTAGTTCAGGATTATTGTACTAGATTCAATAACATCTGCAATGCAATCCTTGCTAATATTAAGCCTCCACCAGACCTAGCATTGATCAAATTCCCTGATGGTTTTGACACTGATATGTCATACCAATTAAGGGAAAGAAACCCTGAAACAATTGAATAAATGCAAAGTAATGTTGTTAGTGTAGAATCAATCTATTAGCTAATAAAGCTAGGATGAGAAATGAAAAAAGAGTTGTCATTAAAGAGGAAACTTCCACTTCTGATGGTAAAATAGATAGTTTAGCAAAGGGTGTAGAAAGAATAATGGATAGATTAGAAAAAATGGAAATAAAAGCTCAGTGGGAGAATCAAAAGCCACCCCCAATAAGAAACCCCAACTTAGGAAGAATCCTAGCACTGGAAATAATGTTATACCAGATCAACAAATTAGACCACCCTTCCAGGAAAACTATGCTGAGGGTTCACAAAACCATGAGGGAGAGGATGACACCCAAATAAAATTATTAGGGATTAAAAATGAAGATGTTTTTATTACTCAGGAAGAGCAGGAATTGTACATGTTGCAATAATTGCAAATAGTACAACCTAAGAAGTAAAACGAATAATGAAATTCCCACTAAGAGATCCATCCAAACCCAAACTAAAAAGATAAAAAAAGCTCTTGTCACCAAAGTTCTACAAATCCTCCCTAGGGGAACTTAGGAGACTTCTAGCCCAAAAATTGTAGATATAAATTCGTTTGAAACTCAAACTAAAACGGTTACTCAGACCATTCCAATTAATAGAATTCAAAACAAAACAGCTAAGACACAAACTAAAAAAGAAGATAAAAATACATAGACCACATTTGCTAAGGAAGATATCATCTAGTTAAGCAAAACTCAATTGCCATTCAATATTAAAACTGAGATAGCAAAATTGAAAATATCAGTTCCTTTGATCGAGCTAGTGAAAAATGAATCATATGGATCACAAATCATTGAAACATTAAATATAGGTGAAGGAGAGGATGCTGTGAATTTGAATGATGATCAACTTGAGTTATTGTTTGGTCTTGAAGTAAATGGCACACATCAACAAGGGGGTATTCCTCCTTTCTACATTAACTTGAATGTTCATGATAAAATATTACATAATGCTATGCTAGACTCAGGGGCATCCCATAACTTAATGCCAAAAGAAATCATGGAGAGACTAAACTTAGATATCACCAGACCATATAAGGACTTATTTTCCTTTGAATCTAGCCAAGTCAAATGCCTTGGCCTAATTAAAGATCTATGTGTGAATCTAGTCCAGTGCCCAACAAAGAGTATTGTCATGGACATAGTAGTTGCTGATATCCCACCCAAGTATGGAATGTTGTTATCTCGCTCATGGGGAGAAAAATTGCAGGGATCTTTACAGTTAGATATGTCATATGCCACCATATCTGTTTTTGGCCAACAAAGGAAACTTTACAGAGAGACCTTGATGAAATAAATGGTGAGTACTGTAGAAAAACCTCAAAATTCCCTACATACTCAATTCATTTTTATATGGACTCTTTTATCTTGTACAATTCAGAACATGACAAAATGAAGTCACAGCTGTAGAAGAAAAATATAAATCTCCTGATAGTGAAAACATTTTTCATGAGTCCCTATGGAATTTAGATTTTGATGGCCCTGTGAATAGATTGGGAGCATGTCAGGAGTGTGGATTCACAACATGGAAAATAATCATTTTGAAGGACATGCATTTAGATTAAACTTTAAATGCACAAACAACATGGCAGAATATGAAACTCTAATCTTAGGACTACAAATGGTTAGAAAACTTGAAGCCAAGAGAATTTCTATAATGGGAGACTCATAATTGATTATAAAATAAATAAAATGTAAATGCTCTATAAATAATCACAAACTTAACCAATATAGAGAGACTGTCCTAGATTTGGTTAAAGACCTTCTGGAAATTGATTTTGTTGCCATTCCTAGGAAACATAATATGCAGGCTCACAATCTAGCCACTTTTTCTAGTACCTGCAAATTTCCTTTTCAGCCCAACCACCAGTACACTACAGAAGTGAGACATAGGCTTGTAATCCCTGAAAATTTGAAGTATTGGCAGCTTTTCTCACAAGATTCTCAAATTTATGATTTCATGAATGCTGAAGGAGAATTTCAAAATTGTAATATAGATACAAATTGTACAATAGATAATAAAATAGATAATGAGATAAATGTAAATAATTTAGATATAGGTAAACCAACTAATTTCACTAAAGAAGAAATAGATAACTTAAAAAATGTAGAAATAGAATAAATAACGAATGATGACCCTGAAATTCTAAACCTTAAAAATAACTTTTTGCCTAAGGGATTAGTCCCATTAGAAGACTTGTTTGATTCAAGCAATGTAGCTAGGAAACCAAAAATGGAACCTTTAAGAGAAAATATAGAAGAATGTAACATAGGAACTAAAGAAAAACCTAAGCTCATTAAAATATCGAAAGCCTTACCTCCAAATGAAAAGATTAAATACATAATTATGTTCAAAGAGTTTCAAGATGTCTTTGCTTGGAGTTATGAAGACCTTAAATCTTACGACACCAACATAATTCAACATAAGATACCTATCAAAGAATATCATAAACCATTTAAACAGAAGCTTAGGATAATTAATCCAATTCTTATGCCACACATTGAAAAGGAAGTAAAAGGGATGTATGATGCCCAAATCATAGCTCCCATTAGATATTCAGATTGGGTCTCTAATTTTGTCACTACTAGGAAGAAAATAGGGGAAATCAGACTCTGTGTTGATTTCAGAAACTTGAACAAAGTCTCATTAAAAGACAACTATCCTCTCCCAAAAATGGACCACAATCTTCATAGGGTAGTAGGCTCATCTCGAATTTCATTGCTTGATGGATTTTCTGGATATAACAAAATCTTAGTTCAACCAGAGGACCAAGCAAAGGCTGCATTTACTACTCCTTGGGGTACTTTCATGTATTTGAAGATGCCTTTTGGATTAACGAATGCAGGAGAAACATTTCAAAGAGCTATGGATATAGCTTTTTCCAAATAAATCCATGAATTTCTAGTTGTTTACCAAGATGACATCATAGTGTTTTCAAAATTTGATAATGAACATCTAGATCACCTAAGAAGAGTTTTCATTAAATGTAGAAAATTTGGTATTTCCTTAAATCCCAAAATGACACTCTTTGGTCTAGAAGAAGGTAAACTCTTGGGACATATAATATCCAAATATGGAATTAGAATAGATCCAGAAAGAATAGATGCTATCTTGACCATCAATCATCCTAGAAACTTCAATGAAGTACAGTCATTTTTAGGCAAAATAAATTTTCTTAGGAGATTCATTTCAAATTTAGCAGAATTAATTAGAGAACTAAATAACATGTTAAGGAAAGATTCAACACTTAAGTGGATAGTAGAGGCTAAATAGTCTTTTGAGGCCATCAAAGAAGCCCTGACCAAAACTCCAGTCCTGATAAGTCCTGATTTCCAAAAACATTTTATAATTTTCTCCTTTTCTTCAAAACATACTATTGCAGTAGCCTTGTTGCAAAAGAATGATCAAGGATATGAGAAACCTATTGCATTTTTTAATAAATCTTTAAGATATGCCACACTAAAGTACAACATAATGGAAAAACAAGCACTAGCTTTGGTGAAAGCTTTTAAAGGTTTCAGAGTATACATTTTATATTCATGCATCATTGCTTATGTTCCAAATTCAATAGTAAAGGACATTCTGACACAGGATGGGCCTAAAGGAAAGAGAGGAAAATAGATTGCCACTATTTTTGAATATGTCGTAGAAATAAAGCCTACAAATCTTATTAAAGGCCAAGGTTTAGCTAAACTCATGGCTGAATCGAATTGTCAGGGCTTAGATATAAATTTCGTTGGTGCCCTAGATGATCAGGAAGAGATGGCGACTCCACAGATCAAAAAACCTTTTATAGATTCACCTTAGTATGAAGATATCATATTTGTTTTACTAAACTTACAAGCTCCTCCTGGTTTATCTAGAACGAAAGCTAGATTTTTGAAAATGAAATCAATGAAATATTTATCATAGATAATGTTCTATTTTGGAAAGACAATGGTGGAATTCTATTAAATTTCTTATTGAAAGATGAAGCTGACAAAGTTATGCAAGAATTTCATGTAGGAGATTGTGGAAGACACCTATATTGGAAAACAACTGCTGACAAAATTCTGAGGGCAAATTTTTACTAGCCCACCCTTTTTGCAGGTGTTAAGAAACATGTGACCTCCTGTCATAAGTGCCTGATTTTTTAGGGAAAAATGAGGCTTTTACCTTTACCTCTCAAACCCATCTCCACAGAAATGCCATTTCAACAATTGGATTTAGACTTCATTGGATAAATTCACCCAGCCTCCTCAGCCTAGCATAAATGGATTTTGACAGCCACTGATTACTTTACTAAATGGATAGAAGCCATCCCTTCTAGACAAGCCACAGTCTCTATCATTATCTCATTCCTTGAAAACAATATCCTGTTAAGATTTGGATGCCCAAAAAAGCTCATTACCGATAATTCAATTGCTTTTAAATCTAAGAAAATGGTAGATTTTTGTAACAAATATCACATTACCCTTAGCCATTCCACTACCTATTACCCTCAAGGTAATGGACTTGCAGAATCCTCAAACAAAAGCCTTATTAATATCATCAAGAAACTACTGGAAGACAACAAGAAGACATAGAACAAAATATTGGTAAATGCCTTATGGGCAAATAGACTAACTACTAAAAAGTCCATTGGTACATCTCCTTATCAGTTAGTATATGGAATGGATGCTTATTTTCCATCCTCTTTAGGAGTGCCACTGATGAAGATCATTCAAGAATTCTAGGTAGAGCTAAATGATATCCAAAGAAGGATAAATTAGAAAATACACTTGCAACAAACCAAAGAAGAAATATATGTCAAATCACAAGTGATCCAGGATAAAATCAAAAAGATTTTTGACAAAAAGACCAAAGCTAATGATTTTTACATAGGTGATAAAGTACTCAAATGTGATTCTAGAAGAGAAGAAAAGGGTAAACATGGAAAATTTGATTTCCTATGGCAAGGCCCTTACATCATTTATGGTTACAAAGGTAACAATGCATTTTTCTTGAGAGAATTAGATGGAACAGATCTACCAGGAGGGCCGTCAATGGTATAATGTTGAAGCATTACTTATCCACAGATTAAAAGTAATTCACTTTACTTTATTCATTGTATATAACATTGCAAAGTTTAGATTGGATTGGATGGTAATATTTTGAAGTTGAAGCCTAGAGAGAAGGCCCTGAGCTTTGAAGGGTTCACCATCATATGTATGAATAAAGCAGAATCATAGAAGAGCAGTTTACAAGCTAACTACAGTCACAGTGTCAAAGGCTACTGATCCCAAAGTTCTTGATGTTTCACTAGGAAATTCCATGCCCATGTGGAGCCACTCTTAGGGTCCTATAATAATAGGATTCATAATTTTGAATTGGCTATGGTTAGTCTTGTAATATTGTACATGCTTTTGCTTTCGGCCAAATGTTTTCCATATTAAAAATAAAAAAATAAAAAATGTAAAGAGGGTATGTCCTAAAAGAATAATCAAAGGATAAAAGAAATAGGAAAAGATCAAAAAAGTGAAAAATATGAACCCCAAAAGGAAATAAAATAGATCATGAAAGTGTGCAAATTAAAATGCCACTACTTTTTATTTTAATATGCAAAATAAGGTTGTGTGCAGCTTGTCAAAAATTCCACAATCCATGATGGTCAAATAGCTTAAACTTGACCCATTCATGCTTTGCATTTCATGTTGATAGATAGAGAATAAACATCTAGCCAAACTACTTAACCTTGGAAGATTAGTAGTTAGGTAGAGAATAAAAATGAGCTCATCAGTTTAATCTAAGCCATTGGAAGTTATAAGGTTAGAATTAGATAGTTTTCTTGTAAAAAAAAAGGAAATAAAGGGTTAGAAAGCTCAAATGCCCCCAATAAAATGAAAAAAAAATGTTGGGATAAATAAAGGGTAGGTAGAAGAAAGGTTGCAAATGCACAAGGTTGCTGAGTCAAAAGCACATTTATCATGCTTAAATCTATGTTTCATGTGCAGGAGGAATTGTGAGAAAGAAAGGACATTTACCAAGTTTGTTTACTAATTTCCCGTCATTTCACTACACCCCCACATTCCTATTTCTAATTTCCCCATTATCCCTTCATCATTTATAAATACCCTTTTTCCCCTCATTTTGACATTTACCCCTTGGTTTCACACATTTCCCTAGAAATTACCCTTCAAAAATCATCCCCCCTTCCCAAAACCCCTTTCCCTAGTGTGAAACCCATTCCCCATTACAAATATCACTTCTCCCCTTATTAATTTCCCTTTCCCCCCTAAAAACCAATAAAAACCCCCTTATCCTAAGTTTTTATGCCCCCACTTTATCTAATTAACTTCCCCATTTCATATTCCCTCGACAAACCTTTTTAGCCCACCAACCCTTGGTGCAGTTAAAAAACTCTGCCACATAAACGATGGTCCCACCTTAATTAACCATATGTTTATATTGAAAATATTGACATTATTTGTTAAATAATTATAATTAATTGTAATTAAATCTCGGGCCCTGCAAATCCCTTTCCCGATTCTATTCGTGCAACTTAACCATGCGATAGCCCTCCGATCTCCTACCCCCAGATCTAACGGTGTACAACCATATCATGTGGGTTCATCCTCTGATCGATAACAGCCCGAGAGCACATGAGATTCAAGATTTTGCCTGGGCATTGTCCTGCTACGTGGCGGCACTAGGCTAGATTATGTGCTTGTGAAAAATATTACATGCTCTCCAAAAGTAGTGTGATGGCCTAGAAAACCACCTCCCCGCCCAAGTCAAAAATTGCCCATTGTTCATTTATAATTTCCACACCAAAATGTAACTGTTACCTGTTAAAAGGCCGAAAATCTCCCAATTCTCTCTTTTCTTGCATTTTCACTGTAAACTACTACTTAGCCATTTGCAACACCCTGAAACCTCTGCGACCAATTTGACCACTATCTGCTACCAAAAGAAGCTCCAAATACCTAATTGAAGCAACCAGTTGACAGTTAAAGCCATAGTACCTTCTGCATTCACCACTGAACCTAGTTTGCAAGCCAGACCTCCAATTTCTAAGTATTCTTGGGAAAAACTAGAACGACCCTTCAATTTGAAAACACACAATTTAATTGAATGGTTAATTAATTGAAATTAATTAAGAAACTTTCCTAAATTGATGAGAAACTTTTTTGTATACCCCAACCCCTTCTTTTATAAACTATAAATACCCTCCCACTCTACCAAAGCTTCCAAACCTCACTTCTAAAACCACTACAAGCCTAATTCAAACCTATAAACCCAATTATGGCTTCCCAAACCTCTCTGGATGTGAGAACTTTGCAAACCCCCCACTTGGACATCGACCATCTTGCATTAGTAGACAAAGACTTCCAAATAAAGAATACTGATTCCCCTACCTACCTTCTAAAGCTCCACTGCTGGAGTAAGCACAAGTTCTTAAACCAGGATGATGACATTCACTTTTGGGCCTCTAATTTGCCCAAGTATTTGTTTCCAGAAGCACGCCTATTCCCAAAAATCATCCACTTCTATCATGATCACTACATTCCCAACCAAAGAGCCATTGTCACCCCTAACCAACAAGTGTTATTTACCATCACTGCAGAATCCATTAACCAAATTTTGCAGGTCCAACCAAGCCCAAATGAGACCCCACTTTCTATTGGAGACTTGTTGGACCTCTATACCAAGTTAGACCTTGCTAGAATAACCCAAATTTTCCAAACTTTCATCATAGAGGACTGTCATATTCCTAAAGAAAGTCATCCATATGCTGCCACCATCTTTTCTGAGAGAGGCAGACAAGTCATAACCATGCTCTCCTGCATTCTAGGATACACTATAGATGAACATGTGTATGATGTTGTCCTTTCTTTCCTTTCCATCTTTATCCCAGGCAAACCTCCTGTGGTAATTTACAATTATGATCAGTTCATAGCAGACAAGATGCATGAATAGTTCACCAGACTACCAACTAAGAGACTTTTCGAGTATTCTTTAGTTTTATCTCATATGTTCTTGTACTACTAGTCAGATAAATTCCCTGTCAACATCCAAAAGTTGGATAGCAAAGGAAATCCAAGGTTAGTTATATATTGGACACCCTTGATCCAAAAGTACTCCACTATATTCACTTACAAGGACTTCATTGATTCATTTGTCCCTCTAGTTATGAATATGCTAACCAGTGGCCCTCAGCCTAGAATCAGT
>APFE031576239.1:135224-174248 GCA_000404065.3 Pinus taeda
CCCCCCTGTCACCCCCCCGCTGTGCAATCGGCGTGGCGAAGGGGGGACTACGTAGGTTAGTCGTGGAAAGAATATAACACAACCCAACAAGATGCACATAGAGATGGGTGACGACGATAGGTATAGTGTTTCAGGAGTGGGCACGGTTGCTTTTTAGAGGGATCATGGAGCTCCTATCACCTTGACAGCTATGAAGTATGTGCCTAGACTGAAGAAGAACATGGTATCAATCACGGTATTGGAAGACCATGGCTATGATGTGCTTTTAGTAAGGGAAAGGTTTTCCTTAGACACATCACCACGAGACAGGTGAAACATATTGGTTCACGAGTTAAGAACCTATATGCTCTTGAGGTTCAAGATGCATGCAAAGCCTTGAAGAGCAAGGCAAATGTTAGAGACTTGGTGGTTGAGAGGGAGAGTATATTACCTCTCAACATGTAATCCTCGAAGAAGTCTCAGACAATTGTGGAGGAGCCACAATTGTAGAAACAGAGAGGAGACTGAGTGAAGAGATCCACTCATGTAGATACCTCCATTAGGGGGAATTTCGATCCAAGTGGGTAGAGGGATCACATGCAGCCATACCTCTAGGTGTGACGTGGGTCGATGTGGAGTGATAGTACCAAGAAGGCTGAAATTGGGTAGGGTCCATTGAGAGGTTTTATCTCATGGATTGTACCTTGCTACAGGAGCCCAAAGTACATAGTAGTAGGAGGAATCAGTGGGATTGATGCAGTTAGAGATCAAGTGATAGAGGCTAGAGTAGTCAGATACTGAAGACCGTAAAGGTGCAAAGTTTTCAGTTGATAGAGGCAATAGTAGTTAGAGATTTTGATGACAAATGTATCATACTAATTCAGGTTGAATGTTTTTTTTTTTTTTTTTTCTGGAGTTGTTGGAGCAACAACAATAGAGAGAAGTGTTGCATGCATTACATTCCAAAGGTTTGGGATTGGATCAACTTGAATTCATTTCTTATTGAGACGAAGTGTTGAAAATAGCAACAAGAAATGATAAAAATAGAATCCAGAATATTCCAATTTAATTTGTCCTTGAATTAATTGTGAATTTCAAATTTAGTCTTAACAACTTGGAAAAGATTGATTAATTCATTTTGAATTAATTAGTTGGAGAAATTCAAGTTAGAAGTCTTTCTGAAGTCAAGCAAGAGTTATCCCTTTGATTAAGGAGATAAGATTGAGTTATTCCTTAAATTAAGGAGATAAGGTTGAGTTATATTTGAGTTGTAATTAGTCAACTCAGTTTACTGAGTTAAGTCTAGTTAAATTAGTTCCAAACTGTTTGAGGAACTAATAGAGAGTTAATAGTCAATTGATGCATGCATGCATCCAACTAGTGCTACTCAGTTACTTGAAGATTCTCTCATCAGAAACTCATGCACGTCTATTCTGAGAAAGACCCAGTTGAGTTAAATGTCAAGGAAAGTGTACCATCATTTTCCTGTGTTTTCCTATAAAAGAAACCAATGCATGCAGTCAAGGTAAGGTTCCTTGAGGATTGTGCAGTTTTGGAGGATCAATGTTCCACTTGGTAACAATAGGATCACCCAGGAGAAACTATGCAAGGTAATAGGAGGCTTGGAGGGTAGAGAAGAAGGCTTGTGAGAATCCTAGATTACTTGTGAACATCTAGGAGGATTGTACTAAGAGATGGCTAGCTGTGAGAGCTAAGGCTTTGTATAATTCTTATGTATTTCCACATTGTATGATAATACAGATAGTGGGGTTTTTATTCGAGGCTTTCCCCAAAGTATTTTCATGTGTATTGTGCATTGATTCTTCTTCTTCTGGTTATATTGTTTAACTCGATCTTTAAGCTTTTGCAAATTGAAAGTAGAAGTAGGTTATAGTATTTTGCTTTGATTTATATTGCATTATTGAGTTAACCTACAATATATTTTCTACATGGTCTCAGAGGAAGATCTGTAGAGATAATTTCTACAAAAAGGAGCAACATTACATAGTACCTCATCTATGAAGGGCTTAATGTTGTAGGAAAGGTGGCATAGCTGGGTGACGTGAAGATCTTTTCCTTGGTGAAGCCAGCTGATGGTGTACGGTTGTAGGTGTTATTTACTCTGTAGGTCTAGTAGCTTCATTACCTCTACTGAAATGAGGTTTTTTTGGCTCCCATTTTTGACAATGAACTGTAGTGGAGAACCCTTTTCCCACATTTGGGAACGGAAGAGGCGCTCCCCTTCCTATGGATCTTTAGTCTCATCGTTCTGGATCTTGGTCATAACAACGAAGGAATTAGGCTCCATGTCAATAATATACTTCCCCTTTTCCTTCCCCTTGTCGGGTTATGACTTAGAGTTGGAACATGCATCTTGTTTGGAAGCCTTCAGTGTGGCCATTAGTGACTACTTGGCCCGACACTCACTTCTTTTGTGAGTGGAGCTCTTATGTAGCTCACACCACTTTCCTGTGTCCTTATTTATTTTCGTGGTGTTATTCTTTTCTTGCGGCTTTGCTGGGTTGTCTTGGGTCACCCTGTCTTTGCTTTATCCTTTGCTCTATTGTTTGGGGGCGCCTTTCCCTTACTTTGTATTCGCAGATCCAAAGTCTCACTTCCTCTATTTAAATTCCTCCTCTATCTTGGCAGCATACCAATATGTTGTGCCAAGCGAGGAGATGTCGAGGAAATCCATTTTATCTTGAATGTATTTGTGCAAACAACTATGGTACTTGAGCACCAAATGTTTCTCTAAATATTTGATACCCAACTTTGTGTGTAGGGTATGGAACAGAATCCTTAGCTCATGCACATCTTGATCCCTTTGTTGCAGCAGTGTGGTCCATTGTATGTACTTGTCCTCATAGCTCCCCATGGGGTAATATTGTTCCTTGATGGAACCTCGGAAATAAGTCCAAGTGGGTGCGACTAAAAATAGTGAGGGTTCTCTCTCATCTCTCTGTTCGTACTATGTTTCCCATCAGTCCTTGACATGGTGGCAGCTTTGAGGAGCTAAAAATTAATATTTTCTCTATTGGAAAAAACATGAACTGAAAAATATCCTCGTAATAGATTTAACCATCTATCTATGTCATCTGCATCTATATGGCCTTCAAATATGGGAATGTCAAAGTTTACTTGTACCTTGAAGGGAGTGGAACCTCTAGAGTGATTTTCAGATGAAGATGTGTCACTTGTGGGCATCTACCTAAGGATCTAGGAAATGTTATCCTCATTGTGTTCCTTTGTCACTCGAGGGCTTCAGTGAGAAATATTTTGAAAGGATCACTTGCTCCCTCATCTTTATTTTCTTCCACCAGGGAAGGTCTTCAGGATTTGCAAGGCTAGTCTTGCAAAGGTTCAACCAATTCAAGCCCTAACTCCTTATACACTTACCTCGCTGGGGACATGCAAGGAAAAAAATAGAGAAAGAGTAGACTGCTTTGATACCACTGATCCGAACTTAAACCAGAACGCAATAGAATTCATATATAACCATAAATATGGAGATGTAGTAGAAATAACACTTCATTTCATTAATATCAAAGAACTAAAATATGCTTACAGAAAATGAAAATAAACTGGCATCTTATCTTCGAGAAGAGATGTGGTGGCTACATACCTCTGAACTATGTTAAAATGAAGCTCAAGGTCCTTTCAATTATTGAACAATAAGAGAGAACCCTTAACTATAAAAACCTAACTGTAGGAGATGGAACACCAAGAGTTTGTGGGCCCCATTGGGTTTAGTTGGGCAACCACATCCCAAGGCCATAACTTGTTCATATTATCTCCATTTGGCACGTACAATACCTTGTTGTAAATATCTCTTTGATTGGTATAGGATTTGGTCTAGACCCTTTCCTATGGTCGTGTGCCTACTGTGGATGTAAAAAACAATGTTGTTTAGGGGGTCAAAACTGCTCTAGAAGTTCAGGACCTGAAAAACTGCTAAAAATAGTAAATGTTGCTATAAACAAGGAAATTGATGAAAGTGACTAGAGGTAGAGCTGGAATAGGAGGGTGGCCACCAATATCAACTTGGATCAAAGGGGATGAGTACTTCACGATCTCATAATATTTTGATATTTCCTTAATAAAATTTTTGATATGGTGGGACTTTGAAATTGCACTGTGGTGTAAAACTTACGAAATGATTCAACTCTGATATTACAGCACAAAGTGTATGAAGGAGAAATCAGTCGATAGCTGAGAGTAAATGCATGCAGGAAAGATTGTCATTGGAATGAATAAGCGATTGTCAAGATCACTGAGTCAAAGGCGATGAGGACCATGATGTTCAGAGAAGAGTGTTGGGTCAGTCTTGAAGTTGAAATAAGCTATCTTTGATCTCTCGTACACACCTTATTGAGTTAAATGAAGAATAGGGAAGCCATGTTGAAGTACCTATCAATCTCTATGAGCCATAAATTAGCATCGAGAACCTAATTGTGTTGTTCCATTTTGAATGAGAATTAATTCACAATTTTGAGAAATGCTTAGGAGCCCATTCTAGTGTTTATTGTAGGAGCAATAGCCAAGTTAGATGTTGTAGCAATATGGAGAAGCCATACAGGAGTACACTCTGTTAGTGTGATTAATTGAAATGTAGGAGTAGAATTCAACCAAGTCAGGTGCAATAGTATAATGGAGAACCGTGCTGGGAGTACTCTCTCATACAGTGTGGATGACAACAGAGGCAACATTGACTAGTGTGCAGTAGGGGTACAAAACTTAGGATTTCCATTGATCAATTGGGATATAGTAGCATTGTTTTGAGAGATATTTGGGGAGAGATTTGTGTGTGTATGTGTTGTTGTGTGAGGAAAAGTGATCATGTTATGGGGGGAAGAGACTAACAGTGACTATGCAGGGAAAACAAATCCTTAGAGAGCCTATGTTGTTGTGCGAAAGGCTGAAAGTGGCAGAGTAGAAGAAGAAAGTCGAGAGTTGGGTGTATGTTGTTGTGAGTAAAGGAATGAGAAAAATGGGTTGTTTAAGAGTGATAAGAGGACATAGAATGTTGAGTGGGCCAAGGGCTAAGGAGAGAAAAGAGCTGATAAGGCAGAATGGTTGTCATGTACATTTTACATTAGTTCCTATTTGAGTGTGGCTTTGATCTTGCATATATGAAGTTGGTGCTTCCATCTCTAATGGGTGTTTGAGAATTATTTTGGTTTGATGCCTCCTTCAAGTTGGTGCTTGCATAAATCCAAGGAGCTGCAAGTTGGTGCTTGCAACAAAATTGTGAATTTGGTGCTTCACATGGTGCTTCTGGAAAGTAGATGAGGTTTCTATAAAATGAGGGAATTAGTGCTTCCTACTAGTAGGTGTGAGCAAACAATCAAAGGGAGTTGGATTTTCTTGTGAGTGGTGGCTCACAAACATATTGATGTAATAGATTATGTGCTCTTATTTTTACATTAATAACAATAACAAGCTTCGGTGTTTTCTTCCCGAAATGTATGCAACGTAAAACCTCTGTGTCCAATGTGCATGTTTCTCATGATGTGTGTTTATGTGTTGATTTCATATTGCTACCACATGATATGTTGTTGATGATTATATGGATGGTTTCCAAGTTTGAGTAAAGGAAAATTTTCATAAAAGTTTAAAATTATCCTTAATATTGATTTGCCCCTCCCCCCCTCCCCAGTATTAACATTGTTTCCAACAATTGGTATCAGAGCCAAGTTCCTTCAGAAATAGCTTAACCATTAGATGGAATATCGAAGAGAAACAATGCCTAATCAAACTTGGCTTACACCAAAAGGAGTTCCATTTTTAAATGGATTAGAGTATGAAATCTGGAAGGTTAGAGTGGAAGCCTACTTGATGGCTTTGGATGTTGATGTATGATTCTCCTTATTGAATGGAGAAAAGAGTGAGTAGAATGAGGAAGCCAAGGAAATCATCATGAAAGGGTTGTCTAAGCCATATGTTGATAAATTAAGGCATTGTGAGACATCAAAGGAAGCGTGGGACAAGTTTCAATGTATATATAGAGGATAAATCTACATAGCAATAAAGGAGGTTGAAGAACCTTGTTGCTCTCGCAATGAACCAGAACATGCATAAGTTATTGTTGGTGATAAAATTAAAAGGGAGAAGAAGGAAGCTCAAGAGAAGGAAGATGCTTCTCCCATTAAGAAAGTTGATGTCCATCACTCTTTAGCTAATGATGAAGAATAATTAGAAGAGAGTTTATGTTGCTCATAAGTTAAGTTATTTCTTTGTAATGAATATAAACAAATAGGTCATTCATTATGTAGATTTCCATGTGAATCACTTGAAGATACACCCACTTTAGTAGCAATGGAAAATGAGGGATACTCTAAAGAGGAAGAGAGTATATCCCATGAAGAGAATAGGGGTATCACTGGAAGTGATGAAGGTGGAATACTCCTTAGACCTATGGAATATTCCATGGACACAAAGATGGATTGAGATCTCTGTGGTGATTCATCCAGTGCCTATGATAATGAAAAAAATGATCTAGATGAAAAGATCTATTTTAGGAAGAAGTTGATCTCTTCTCTAAAAGAGATCAAGGGGCTATCATAAGATAATATCAAGAAAAATGAGTATTTGTAGGAATATGAGCTTGAGAATGATAAGTTGATCAAAACAATAGTCATTCTTAATGCTCAACAAGAAGAGGCTACTAGTGGGATGAAAGAGATGTTGACCAATCAGCTAAGTGATAGAGAAGCTCATTGTGAGAGACTATAAAATGAAGTAATCTCATTGAGACATGATCTAGACAAGAAAAATAAAGAGTTCTCTTGTATCAAAAGCTTGAGGAGAGAAAGAAGGCCTTGGAAGAAATGCTTGTTAAGCATAGATCCCCGTTCATCAAGGCTAGTTTATATTTTAAAGAAGAACCGAGATCCAAGAAGGGAAAGGTTGAAGGGCTGATTATCCAAGTAAGGGTAGTTGAAGGTTCCAACAACAACAATGGAAAATAGGTTGTTGGGCAATAGCAATAGTAAGGAAATAAACAACATTAAGGGAAGAGGAGGCAAAAACAGAATGTTATACAACCTCGTGGAGAGCAACAGAGGAGAGCCAAGTAGTGGAAAGAAAGAGTGCAAAGCAAAAATGCAAACTACCATGGAAGGCACATAAAGAACCAACAAAATTATTTTCCCCCTCAAGGACAAAGCCTTCAAAGAAAAGGTAACTTTTGTCATCAAAATACTTTCCATGCTTATTTTTATTCTTGCAATAATTTTGAACATAAAGCCATAGATTGTAGATGGCATGCAAGAAAACAAGATATGTTGGGTAGAAACAACCAAGGAACGCACAAAGTGGTGAGGAGTAAGCATGTTGGTAGCGATATAAATTTTGAAAAGAATGGTTTCAACACTAGTAACTCCTCTGCCCCAATCATGTGCTATGTCAAATGCCACATTTATTGCAATCTTGGACACTAGAGAGAAAGCTGCAAATATGAGAAGAAAAAACATGCTTCTCAACATATGCATGTTAATATTGTAGCTTGGGCTTTGAAGACAAAAATAAACAAAAGATAAAAGAAATATGAGCTTGTCTTCAATGCTTAGTATCAAAAAGACTTGAAAAATAAAGGAGGAATAAATCCCTCTGTAATAGTGAGATATAATGAGTACAAGATTTGGGTAAGGAAAGGGAGGAGAAATAAACTAGAAAATCCATCCTTGAAAATGAAGAGAAAAGGCAGAAGGAGGGTTTGGGTGAAGAAACAAGAGTTGAAGGAGAAGTTCCCTCCAGTCGTGTGCAACCAAGAGGAAGCCAAAACATGGGGAAAGAAGAAGCTAGATGGTAATGCCTTTATTAGGACTCAAACAAAGAAGGTTTGGATGTGGAAGGAGGATGATCTACTCAATGGGAGTAGATCCTCTATTTCTCTTCATTAAAATAAGAGAATGGCCTCGAGGGAGGTCAAATAATTCAGATTCAAATCACGAAAGAAGAATAAAAATTGGTGCATTTGATTGTTAAAGGTATGGTTGAGTCCCCATGCTAATTACAATGATGAAATTATTTATTTTGAATATATCAACATTGCAAGAGAGGAAGAGATTGCAACCAACATGAGTTCAGGGAGAATACACAACAACAATCTATGTTGTGAGAAAAGGACGAGCTGCAATAGAAGTGTGGAATGACAAGAATCCCACACTCAAGTCAGGTCCATAGGAAAAATTGCTATTCAGAAGCAAGGAAGCAGATGCAAGGCATCAAAGAGAATTGGCTTAGGGAGAGCTACTTTGTTTAGAAATAGCACGCAACAATTATCAACCTCAGGAAGAAATATTGTTGAGTAAATGAAAGGTTTGCACCTTGGGTGGAATACCCTTATTTCATTTAAGTTGTGAATTTGATTATTCCTAGCAGCCTTGTTTTCATGAATCACAATTGGTACAAGATTTGCATGTCCCTTAACCTTCAATTGGAATCACTATGTAAATTGGCAGTCTTGGGTTTAGGTGGAGAAACCTTTTGTGCAAATGGACATTTCTTTCTAAAAAGAAGTATTAGATTTTGTCTGGTACAATATCAAATTTGTATCATTTTATTTGGTGCAATTTTTATTATTTAATTAGGAGTCCATATTTGGAGCGGCTTGTTCTCAGGGGGAGCAGATTTGGTTAATGAAGATGCTCTAAAGAGGTGATCCCAATTCTTGAAGAAAAAATTAGCAACAACAATTAAAAACAACCGAAATGCATCACTATTGGGTGGTATGTGTAGCAGTAGAAATACCATGAGTAGTTTTAACTGGTATTCGTTTCCTTTAATTGATGAAAAATAGGCATTGGTAGAGAGAGTACTTAGCCAAAGACCATAAGGTGTTCAAAAGTAGAGGTTTATTAAAAATGAGCAAGTATATGTTTAGGGGGATAATATCACATAGGTCCAGTTTATAGAGCAGCAACAGTTATTAAACCCTAAAGAGTAATCTGCAAAGTAGAATTCACAACAATAGTAACTTAGTCCCTAGTCATTGACAGTCAGTGGTTGCATGGGGAAGAATAAGTAGCTTATAGCCCTTCTCCATTGATGTAAAATGGGGAGAGAAGATTATTGCAACAATTTGTGATGACCCTAGCAGAGGAAAGAAATCCATTGGTGCCTCACGTAAGGAGATGTGTGGAAGAAGCATGAGGATTGGCTATTAATTTAGAGAAGTAAAGAGGTCTTGCCATCAATGCCAAAGGGGGAGATTGGTCGATAGTTGGATTGTATGTTTGTGGAAGTAAGTGTTTTAGCATTTATTTCAACAGTCATGTTGGAAGATCAAGTTGAGAACTTAGCATTTCCTGACAGGCAGCAAGTGTGTTGGCATTGATTTCATCAGGATCGACATGGATGCATGTATTAGCAAGATGTTAGGAAAGAAAACATTGATGTCCACTAGGCTAGCTATGATAGTAGCAGATTCTAGCATTGATGTGCTTGATGTATCAAGCTTAGGAGGAGTCCTATTGTTGTTATAGTCTCTTGTAGAGAATCATCATAGTAATAGGCTTATTGGAGAAGCCATAAAAAGATGACTATGATGGTTGGGAGTCCCAAACTTTGGAGATTATTATGTCTCAAGAGATCAACGTTGTTACCCATGAAAGTGGCATAGTTGGTGAGTGCATGGAAATATCTCTCTGATGGTATGTGGAACCTTGGAAAATGCTTCTGAAGAGCAGGTTCTAGGCACAAGAATAAGGGTCAAGGTGTAAATAACAATAGAGAGTTTTCTACCATTTTTCAGGTAGAAAATGGGCTCAAATACTACATCAGACCTTCTCCATTGGAAATTTCTTTGAAAAGAATTTCCAACAGAATGTGGAAGTCCATGAATGGAGCTCAGAATAAAAATTTGTTGATTTCTGAAGTTAGGGTCATGAAGTTCTTAATAGGTTGAATTTCAGAACCCTGAATTTTGGAAGGTATAAATTTAGGAGGGGAGAAACTTTGAATCGTAGAAACCTTGGAAACCAGAAGCAGGCTGAATTTGAGAACTTCAGAGTTTTGGGAGGTCATAATATCAAAGGGTCAGAGTCTTAGGAGCTTCAAAACATTGAATACCAGAGCAAGCAGAATATTGGGGAGCAGGAAGAACATCAGAACATTGAATATTAGAATATCGGCATATTAGAACCTTGGAGGTTCAAAACTTTGGGTTTTTGAAACCTCGTAAGTTCTTATGAATGAGTTCTTTTAAAAAGCACTGAGGTTGCAAGGTGTAGGGATTTACAAAGGAAATCATTGCAAAACCAAGGACCGAGGGACCCCTTCTCTCTCCTTATACTAGACACATGGCAATCATTGATTGGTCCAAAGGAGCTGATGGTGGAAGATGGCTTCAACATGATGTGGCAGCACATAAGAAACGTGATAGTCAAAATCAACATTTTGGGTGACCTATTAGGGAAAATGCTGTTGACATGTCTCACCACTAAGGAAATGCCATGCGGAGATGATGAAAGGAACATGACATCATCTCAGAGGTTGGAACATCGGAGGCAGGGATTTCGTAATATCTTATTAATGAATCCTTTAAAAAAAAAATTGATCTGATATAGGGAGCTTTTGATGTTGATTGGTGCTTGGTCGTGGGGACCCAAATAACCAAGAGCGTATGGAGGAACTTAGCACCTAAGTGTTATGGTGACGCCACATGGAAATTATTTTGGAGGTTGGAATATTGGGGTACGGAGTTTTCATGACTCTTGTGTAATTTTTTATGGAAACGTTCTAATCTGATATGTGGACCTTTGATGGTGTATGGTGTTTGATCATGGATACTCAAATAACCAAGGGAAAAGGGTGATAACACAAAGAGATAGGCCCCTGTTAGGTACCAAAGGGCTTAGGACCTAATTGTTATGTCATCAATCATAGCACACGGTCCTATGGTGGAAATGTGATAAGGGGTTAAGTAAAAGGGGCTCACATTAGAGGATTTTTTAGGACTAAAATGAGCCTCCTGAGGACATTATAAACTAATAGTGGAAATATTAAGTAAGATTAGGTTAAATCATCAAATTTAAGAGGGAAAAAAGAAAAGTTAATTTTTTTTCAACTCATATTTTCAACTTGTATCCCTATGGGTTTACTCAAATTTCAAGCGGAGGCACTCGTTGGATGCAAAATTTGATTCCTGAGCCAATGAGTACACATGGTACATACTTTCGATGGACCATGCTACACAAAAAAATGAGAAATACATGAAAAATGTGATTGCAATCATGTTTTTTCATGTATTTTTCATTTTTCGTGTAGCAAGGTCCATCGAAAGTATGCAACATTAGTACTCTCTAGATGATGAATTAAAATTTTCATCCAATGAGTACTTCTGCTTGAAATTTGGCTAAAAATTTAGGGTGATAAGTTGAAAATGTAGTTTTATTATTTTATTATTTTTTAATATTTTTACTTTTTTACTCCAAAAATGGTGAATCATCCTCAATGCTTGACATCATCATCTTGAATCCTATTGGTTCTTATAAATTTTATTTTGGTTTTACATTTTTCTTAGGAGGCCCATTTTATACCTAATATTCCCAATGGAACTGCACAATCTCATAATATTGTAATATTTCCTTAATAAAAGTTATGATATGGTGGGACTATGAAATTGCACTATGGTGTAGAAGTTACAAAATTATTGAGCTCTAATATTACAACACAGAGTGTATGAACGATGAATAGGTTGGTACCTGAGAGTAAATGCGTGTAGGAAAGTTGGTCGCTGGAATAAATAAGCGATTGTTAGATTGCTAAGTCAAGGGTGATGAGGACCACAATGTTCAGAGAAGAGTGTTGGGTCAGTATCAAAGTTGAAATAAGATACCTTTGATCTCTCATTCATGCCTTATTGAATTAAATGAAGAATAGAAAATTCATGCGGAAGTACTCGTCAAGATTTGTGAGCCATGAATTAGCATGGGGGACCTGGTTGTGGTGTGTAGTTTTGACTGAGAATTATTTCTCAGTATGAAGAAATTCTCAACAACCCATTCACGTGTTTATTGTAGTAGCAGTGGCCAAGTCAGACGCTAGAGCAATATGGAGAAGCCATACAGGAGTGCACTCAGGCAATGTGATTAATGAAATTGTAGCAGTTGAATTCAACCAAGTCAAATGCAACAACAGAATGGAGAACCATGCTAGGATTACATTCTCAGGCAGTGTGGAAGATGATAGAGGTAGCATTGACTAGTGTGCAACATGGAAACAAAACTCATGATTTCCATTGAGAAATTTGGGAATAATGGCATTGTTTCGAGAGAGCTATGGAGAGATATTTATGTGTGTGTGTGTTGTTTTTTGAGGCCAAGTGATATTGTTCTACAGAGACGAGGTTAAGAGTGCCTATGTAGCAAAAAAATACCACGAGAGATCCTATGTTGTTGCGTGAAAGGCTAAAAATGTCGAAGTAGAAGAAGAAGGTTAAGAGATGAGTGTATGTTGTTGAGAGCAGACGAATGAGAAGGAGATGTTTAATATATTAAAGCTAAAAAATGTTATTAAGTGTAGCAGGAGAGGTTGAATATAGCCTTCATGTGCCTAAGAAACTTTAGATAGACCTTAATTTATGTCGAATTTGGAGGCCCATCAAGTACAACCCTGACATAGAAAATACATTGAGAATTTTGAAAGAAGAGATCAGAAGTTGTAAGGTGAATAATAACAGAATCATTCATTCAAAGGAAAGAGTTACCAGGGCATAGGAGAAGAAAAAATAGGTTAATGCAATCATCATTTAGAGTTTTCCATATTTGTTGAGATGGGAACCACTTAGGATCAATCATGGACAAGAGGAAAGGACCAATAGGGCATACGACAACAGGTCTCAAATAGGATATAGTTTTAATAGGGATGACACAGTGAGATATGGTAGTTTCTTGGATACACCTAATAGGAGGGGTAATGATGTGGGTTCTATTCTAGTTTTGGTTCAAATATACAACAACATCATTACCGTCACTATCCGTATAAGAGTGAGAAGTAATACTTGCGAGAAGGATTCAAGAAAGAAAAGCCTCATACATTTGATGGGGAAATGAAGAAGTCACAAGATGTAGAATCTTGGTTACTTGGGATGAAGATGTTATTCAGATTGCATGATTACTTAGAGAATATGAAAGTCAGGATAAATACTTTTAGTTTTAAAGGAAAATCAGACATTTGGTGCAAAGCTGTGAAGAAGGTTAGAGGCATTTGGGAAGAGGGATTGACATGGAGTGAGTTTTATATACTTTTCAAGAAGAAGTATCTATATAGAAGATACTATGATCAGAGGGAAAAGGAGTTCTATGAGTTGAAGATGGGATCTGTGACCGATGAGGAGTATACTAGGAGACTCTTGGAGTTGTTGAGATATGTGCCTTATCCTAAGGAAGAGAAACCAAAGATTCATATAGTCATCAGTGTGTTTCTAGTGTCATTAAAGGACAAGATTGAGTTTCATGAGCCTAGATCATTTGAAGAATCCATTAGCAAGTTGGAGCATTGTATGAGAAATTGAAGCGTAAGAATGAGTCTAAGTAGGATTGGAATGGTAGTGATAAGAATAAAGTAAAGTGGGTTAAGAAGAGAGGAAAACCGTAGGATACAGATCATGAGGAGAATGTAGCACTGCACAAGAAGTTCAATGCAACTGATAGAGGACATGGATTTCAGTCTAAGGAATAGAATAAGTGTGATGGAAAAAACCCTTTATGATGTTGCAATTATAGCAAGGACCATCTCAAAATATATTGTCCATAGAATCAAGGTTGAAGACAGCAAATTTACAGTGCTTAGGAGGCACAAAAAGTTGGGTATTTTGGATAAAGTATTCCTTAGATTTATGCAACTTTAGATAATAGGAAGGTTGATCATCAAACATGTATTATCGAGATGGAAGGTAAGATTTGTGATCAAGTTGTTTATATTTTGATTGACCCTAGATCTAACTATAGTTATATCAGTCTTGACATGGTGGATAAGTGTCGTTTGAATAAATAAGTGCATGCAAAGTCTTGGTTAATGTAGTTGGCTACAGGTACTAAGAAAAGATTTCATTAATGGGTAAGATATTGTGCATTTGATTTGAATAGTATCTCTACATCAATGCATCTAAATGTACTTTCATTAGGATCATACAGTATATTATTGGGTATGGATTGGTTATACATTCATGGGACTAAGGTGGATTTCTATGATAAGGCTATTGAGTGCTTGGATGATGACAGAGAGAAGATAATATTGTAGGCTTCAAATAATCCTACATCAGTGAGAATGGTTGACACTATGCAAGCAAAGCACATTAGTAGGAAAGGATGTGTATTGTTTATAGTTCATATTTCTAGTGACAGAGGTAAGGAAGTTGAGGATGCACAAGTTTTGAAGAGGTATCTGGTTTTGTAGCAATTTCAGGATGTGTTTCCAGCAAAGAACTTAGAGTTACTACCTCATAGGAAAGTGGACTTTTCTAATGAGTTGATTCCAGGAGAAAAACCAGCATCAAAGGCATCTTACAGGATGACCACTCTAGAACTAGTGGAATTGAGGTTGTAGTTAAAGGAAATGCTTGACAAGGGATACATTAGACCAAGTGTATCACCTCAGGGTGCACCAATGTTTTTTGTTAAGAAGAAGGATGGTACTCTTAGGTTGTGAATTGATTATAGGAAGTTGAACAAGGTGACAACTAAGAACAAGTACCCTTTTCCACAAATTGATGTCTTGTTTGATCAGTTGAAGGGAGAAGAAATGTTCTTGAAGATTGATTTGAGATAAGGATTCTATCAAGTATGCATTTAAGAAGAGGACATATACAAGACCTCTTTCCAGACCAAGTATGTTCATTATGAGTTTCTTGTGGTTCCTTTTGGTTTGACTAATGCTCTAGTTACTTTCATGTGTTTAATGAATAGTATGTTGTGTCCTTATCTAGACAAGTTCATGATAGTATTCATTGATGACATATTGATATATTCTAAGAATGAGGAAGAGCACATAGAACATTTGGCAGTAGTGTTAACAATGTTAAGAGAGTATCAATTCTATGCCAAGCTTAGTAAATGAAATTTATTTTAGATAGAGGTTCATTACTTGGGGCATGTGGTTTCCAAGGAAGGCATAACAGTGGACCCGAAAAAGATTAGAGCTATCATAAAGTGGGAAACTCCTAGGAATGTGGATGAGTTCAAATCATTCATGGGACTAGCATGTTATTATAGGTGGTTCATCAGGAATTTATCACATATTTCCTATCCTAGTACATCTTTGCAATGAAAATGGAAGAAAGATGAATGGATAGAGGAATGTGTAGTTAGTTTTGAACTGTTGAAGTAGTTTCCTACAAATGCTCCATTTCTAAATAATATAGATCCAAATAAAGATTTTATGGTATGTATAGGTTCTTTCAAGAAAGGACTTGTTGGAGTTTTTATGCGATAAGGATAGGTGGTAATCTACAAGTCAAGGAAATTGAATGAGCATGGGAAAAAAATGTGACTCATGATCTTAAGTTGGAAATGATCATTCATGCATTGAAGATGTGGAGACACTATCTTCTTGGAAGTAGGTTCATCTTGACCAATCTAATGTACTCGTTTGACCAACCTAATCTGAATTCCAGGAAGGCTATGTGGTTGGCCATGCTCACTGAGTTTGACTTCAAGATCATGTATATTAATGATAAAGAAAATAGGGTTGCAAATTCTCTTAGAAAAAGAGTGCAGGTAAATCACATAGTAGCTATGAGTTCATAGCAGACAAATTTATAGGAATAGATCTTGTAGGCAGGACAACATGATGAAAGGTACTATTAGCTCAAGCAAAGGTTATAGTAGCAGGGTACAGGTGAAAAGGATGTGAATTATCATCTCATGACAGATGGCTTCATCTGATTTAAGGAGAGGATCTATGTGTCAGACAAGAGTGAGCTCAAGAACCTTATCTTGCGGAATTTCATGTTAAGTCATATTTAGGTCACCCGAGATATAAGAAGACATTGAAAATGGTTAAGAAGTTCTACCATTAGCCGAACCTAACGAAATATGTGGCAGATTTTGTTGCAAGATGTTTGGATTTTCAACAGGTAAAAACGGAGTGTAAGCATCTAGGTGGCCTATTGTAGCTGATTCCGATTCCAGAGTGGAAAAGGGAGGTCATTTCCACGAACTTCATTACAAGTTTGTTGAGGACATACAGAAAACATGATTCTATTATGGTTGTGGTTGACATGTTGACTAAGGTAGTTCACTTCATTCTAGTAAAGTCTACAAATTCAACTAGTGAGATAGCCTAGGTCTTCATCAGGGAGATAGTGAGGTTACATGGTATTCCTAGAAAGATTGTGTCAAACAAAGATGTCAAGTTTACTTCTAGGTTTTGGAAATAATTGTTTGCAGGTTTGGGGATAGAGTTAGACTTCATATTTCTTATTATCTGCAAAAATATGAATATATAAAGAGGGTCCACAAGATTCTAGAGGACATGTTGAGAATGTACGTCATGCATTAGGAGTGGAAGTGGGAAGAGTATATACCACTGGTGGAGTTTGCGTACAAAGATGGGCATCAGGAGTCACTAAGGATGAGTCTGTTTAAGGAACTTTATGGGTGGAGTTTTAATACTCCCATAATTTGGAGTGATCCAGTGAATAATGTATTGATTGGACAAGATATGTTAGTAGAGAAGGAATGGGAAATGCAGGTTATCAAGAAGAATCTAAATGCAACACAATATGGGAAGAAGAGTTATGCATATCATCACAGGGTATTTAAGGATTTTAATGTTGGGGAACATGTGTACTTGTGCATCAAGCCCAAGAGGAGCTCCTTTAGGATTGGGTCATGTGCCAAGCTAACACCTCGATATTGTAGGCCTTTCTAGATCCTTGAGAGGATTGGAATAGTGGCCTACCACCTTGCACTACCTCTGACAATGAAAGTCCATGATTTTTTCTATGTATAATTGCTTAAGAAGTATATGAAAGGTGTTGATCATGTTATTGAATAGTCTGTATTGCAGGTGGAACTAGAAGGAATATTCCATCCTGAACCCTAGTGCATTTTGCAATGAAAGATGTTCATGCTCCAAAATCGAGGAATCAAGAAAGTTAAAGTGCATTGGAGGCACTTTGGCCCGATGAAGCTACATGGGATATAGTTGATTAGATGCATGCTATGTATCCATCTATATTCGCTGGTTGATCAGATGTGTTTTGATATATGTTTTGATATTATGTTTTGATATTGTCTATATATGCATGTATGTAAATACCACATCGAGTTGTGTTATAAAGATCCATGAGAAGCATGTGTTTCGCTGGTTTATAAGTGTCATTGAACACCGAGGATGATGTTCCCCCAAGAGGGAGGGGTTTGTAACATCCCTTGGTTGATTTATGATGTAAAAAAAAATAGTAACTAAGGTCATGGGACATGTATCCCTTCACCATCTCATTCAAATATAGTTTCCCCTCTTTCACTCATCCATATGGACTTTGGCTTAAAAAGGGATGAACTTAATTCAACAACATTGATTTTGGGGAGTAAAGGATGGCCATGATGCTCTATTATGGGATGATTCATGTAAATATATCCCTAAGCTTTGAGATCAATAAAAACTAGATATCATATGCCTACATATCACTACATGGGGTATAATAACAATACCTGACTATTGGAATAGTACAGGTGCAAGCCAACAATGGAGGCAATGGTTATCGCAATAAGAATGGCATCTCAATCCATAGAGGGAATTGTGGAGTCAATTCTAGTGTAAACTCCAAGAACAATTAATCCAATATTCCTCCTAGCCAAATAAACTCTAATGGGGCTACAGTCCAAAAGTCTCCTTCACCATTTGATAAGCATATCATCTATAAGTAGGGCATCAAGAAATACTAAGAGATGGGGTCTCAATTAACATTTGGAAACAAAATACATGGCCAAAAATCTCCTTCTTCCTATGGCTCTTGGTTCAATATAGAACCTTAACGAGGGATAATATACAAAAGTGAAACCATCAGGGAGCATCTAGATGCCCCCTTTGTTTCCTTCAATCTCAAAGTCTCGAGCATATATTTAATAGTTGTGCCTACTCTAATTATCTTTGTCTTTAGTTGGAAGATTTCCTTAACTACTCTTACAAGGACTTGCTTAATATTCCAAACGTAATTTCTCAATTTAGGAACAAGCTTTCTCCAACCCCATTCTCAAATACATTTTGACACTCTTTGTTGGATTCCTTCTATGGGTGACAAGGAAGGAGCATAAATGTTGCATTTCAAAAACTATTTTCTTCTTCTTAACTCTCTTTATCACATCATTCAAAGGAACCTTAAATAAACCATCGTTTCTCTCCCCTAATCCCCTCAAGACTGAAAATCTAATGGTCATGAAGCCAAGATTCTCAACAGATGGAACCTAATTCTAATCTGCCTTCCCCATGCCTCCCCCCTAGCCCAATCCCCTATCCTGGTGATCTTGACATCATGGTCTCCAATGCATCTCTTTGTTCTTAAATTGAATTTCGATGATTCATCCAAAGGAAATTTTGATCTTAAAGGTTATGGTGGAATCTTCATAGAAAATCATGTATTTTGGCTCTTCATATAGTGTAGTATACTTAGCATTAGTAGCAATGATGTTGTGGAGCTCACTACCCTCATTGAAGTCTTGGATATAGAACAAAACAAGGCTTTTTCTAAACTCTTTTTTGAAGGATACTCCCAACTTATAGTCGATATTTCTCCATAAACTTCAAAATGGAACTCATGTACAAATTCTCCACAAGTTGGTGATTGGAAGAACAACCACACCAGGTCTCTTCACAAATCACCAATGTCATTATCATTGTTCCCATCAACATCTGAATATTAAGGAATGATGCTATCGACACATTTGTTAACCATGCGTTACAGGTCATTTTGTTTCATTCAAAAAAATGGCTCTAAATGTAGATCTATCATTGTCCATTGAGACTTGCATCAATCCCCTATAAAGACAAAAGCACCCTTTTTCTGGAAGTTACAATAATCTTGGATTACATTGGCTAAAAACCCTAGTTTTTTGGATCACTGCGCTTACATTTAAGATAAATTATTATGGTGTAGTTTTCATACATATAACTTGTGTTGATCATCACAATTTGCTTTCACAAAAAGTGTGATGATAGCTGGAAATGAGTAAAAATAAAAAATTAATTTGGAAGTTTCTGTAACCACCCCTCCCACATTTACCCACTTTAACTAGCCTATTGGGGTAAAAATTAGCTGAGGGATACTATCAAATGACCCAACCTCCTAGGTACAGTCAAGGAAGTGGAGTTGACAAACTAGAACTTTCCTGACCTTCCATAGGTGCTACAAGACACCCAAGAGCTAAACAACCACTCCAAGTGCCCAAACCTTGCATTGAATTTCTTTTTTAGTGGCTTGGTCCCACAAGCACATGCATGACAAGGACTCCATGTCGTTATATGCCTCTAGCCACAAGAATAAGCCTGTAAGGGTGCAGTTATGGCCCAAAACTTTCAGTTTAGAGGGTATGGTCCCATATTCTGAGCACCATTTCAGGCTAGCCTTCACACCACTACCCATATCTCTATGAGACTTTCCAGAATGATAAGAAACATTAGGACAAAGCCATCCATTAAAAACTTTATCAAATACTTGACATAACAAGGCCTAACCATGACAGTCATTTCATCAAACATATTGAAAACATGTAATCTACAGGTCATGAATGCATATCTGAACATAAGAGTCTATAACTTATTTGTGAGTCACCAAGAAGGTCTAATGCTCTCTCATAATAGTTGTAATAATGTTTGTTATCTCATGGATTCATTTACCATTAATCAACTAATCAAACATATCAAGATCCATATCTGGAACTTGTTATGTAACCATGCTAATCATTAGCATATAACTAGAATAATAACCATTATACAAAAATCCATCAAAGTCACATAATAACAAGCACAAGTACCCATGAAATACAATAGGAAAAGATATATTATTAACATATTCAAAATACAACCAAGTCAGGGACTTCCACATACCACTCGACCATAGATTGAGCTTAACCAAATCTTTCTTTCAGCGAATCACCCCTGTGCCATATTCCAAGCATGAATGTGGGACTCAAGACATAAACAACCAAGGCTTCTCGAATATTAAACCACCTTCACCCTCATGCTCCTGTGATATCACCAAAACCAGTCAATAGATCATATAAGAAAACCAATACATAAACAACCAGGGCTTCTCGGAGATTAAACCACCTCCACCCTCAGGCTACTGCAATCTCACCAAAACAGGTTGAGATGCCTCAGAATTTCTTCACCATTACCTTGAGGAATTTTCATGTCTCCACCCACCTGTCGAGGGATTCTCGGATATTAAACCACCTCCACCCCAAACCCTCGGGAATTTTCCTAAGGCCACCTCACCCGATTCTAAAATCTTTGACAATCTAAAGCTCAACCAAATAAAAGAACCCCATCACACCATGGCTATAGAGAAATGGCAAGGCAATATTGAGACCACTATCACACCCGATAAAACCCATGCCAATGATAGTAAAAGAACCAAATACACACATGCATATACCATGCATCCATAAACTAGCTAGGAAATCACACATGCAACCTATTACTTGCAAGTCTTCATGTTGAAGTTGCTTGATGCAAAATTCTTTTCTTGTCCTTTCCTTCCTTTTTCCTTCCTTTTCTTTCTTTCTCCAATGCTAGAGTGCTCCAAGAATGCTCTAAGTGTGCCAGAGTATAAGAGAATAGAGAGAGCTCTAAAATAGAAATAACAAAAGCTATGAACTGATCCTTAGAAGAATTATTATCATTAATGTCTATTTTCTTCAATTTCCTCTATTTTTCCTTCAATTTCACTCTCATGAAAATTTCTGACCTTTCATCTCCCTTTTCTCCCATTTTCCTTTATTTCATAAATAAAATGTCAATTAATGTCTCTTTGTCTTTGCCAATTCCTTTACCAATTTCCTTAGCCATAATAAACCGAAATGAATGCCAACTAGGATGTTTTTCCCAAAATTTATCTTGGAATATGTCTCCCATGACCTTCATCTTATTTTTCCCTTATTAACTTTATTACATGAACTATTAACCTGGGGTTGTTACAAACTCTTCCCCCTTAGGGGAACATCGTCCTCGATGTTCTATGACACCTATGATGGTCAAAACCATTGAAAACTAAAACATATTTCCCATGGATCTTTATAAATTAGCTTGATGTAGTATTTAGAATGAACAACCTACTAAAAAGCAAAACCAACATGACAAACATGACAATCATACTACTTATTGGAGCTTTATAACACAACTAATTGTGGTATTTACAATCGAATCCATACATACATATGTACATCTACCAAAAACTCATTAGCCTCAAATAGAAAATAATGAAGGATACATAGCCCCCATCTGATTAGCCATCTCCCATGTAGATTCATCGGGCTCAAATTGCTTCCACTACACTTTAATTTTCTTGATTTCCCTATTCGAGAGAATGAGTTTTTTCCACTGCAATTTTCATTGAGGTTTTGACTAGGATTATCCTTTGGGCTCCACATGCAATACAGACCAGTCAATCACATGATCAACATATTTCACATACTTCTTAAGCAATGAAACATGGAAATTCATTGTCAACTGTAGTGCAAGTTTGTAGGTCACTGGTCCAATACTCCCAATGATATCAAAAGTCCTCCAATACTGAGGTGCCAACTCAGAACATGGTCCAATATTTAAGGAGCTCTTTTTGGGCTTGATGTGTAAGTACACATGCTCCTCAACCTAAAACTCCTTAATTTTGCTATGTTGATATGCATAAATATTTTGCATTTCCTATACTATCTTGATATTCTTCTTGATAACCTACATTTCTTGTTCCATCTCTCCCAACATGTCCAGTCCATTCCACACCATGTTCACTAGATCACTCCAGTTGATGGGAGTGTTAAAACTTTTCCCATAATGTGCCTCAAAAAGACTCATCCTCAGTGACTCCTAATACCCATTGTTGTAATTAAACTTTATCAAAGGAAGATACTCCTCCCACTTCCTCTGCTGATGCATAACATACATCGTGAGAATGTCCTCTAGAATCCTGTTGACCCTCTCTGTCTGTCATGTTTGTGAATGATAAGTTATACTGAAGACAAACTTTGTACCCAAACTTGCAAATAAATCCTTCCAAAATGTGGTAGTGAAGTTAGAATCTTTTTTTGAAATAATCTTCTTAGGAATACCATCTAATATCACTATCTCCCTTATGAATACTTGAGCTACCTCACTAGTTGAATTAGTAGACTTCACGAGAATGAAGAGAGCTACTTTGTTCAACTTGTCAATCACAACCATGATGGAATCATGATGTCTATATGTCCTCAGAAAACCTGTAATGAATTCCATGGATATGAACTCCCATTTCCATTATGGGATCGAAATTAGCTATAGTAAACCACTTGGATGCTTGCACTTTTCTTTTACCTGTTGACAACCCAAACACCTTGCAATGAACTCAGCTACCTCTTTATTCAAATGATGCCAATAGTAGAACTTCTTCATAGTTGTTATATTCTTCTAATATACTGGATGACCTAAGTATGGATTAACATGAAATTCCCTCAAGATAAGCTTCTTGATCTCGTTGTTGTCCAACACATAGATCTTGTCCCTAAATCTGATCAAACCATTTAATGTCAGATGATAATCCACATTTTTTTCACCTGTACCTTGCTACCATAACTTGGACCTAAAATGTTGGTACCTATCATCCTATTGTCTTGCTTGTAAGATTTGATCCTATAAATTTGTCCCATATGAACTCATAGTTTCTATGTGATTCCCCTACACTCTTCTACTAAGAGTAGTTGCAATTCTATTCTCCTTACCCTTAATGTATCTGATCTTGAATTCAAACTCATTAAGCATGGCCAACCATCTAGCTTACCTGGTATTCATATTGGGTTTGTCAACAAGTATCTCATCTCACTACGATCATTCATCAAAACAGACCTCCTGCCAAGAAGATAGCATCTCCACATCTCCAAGGCATGGATAATCATTTCCAACTCAAGATCATGTGTCACATAAGTTTGCTCATGCTCATTAAGTTTCCTTGACTCATAGCATAACACCTGTCCCTCCTTCATTAGGACTCCACCAATTCCTCTCTTGCAAGAATTTATACATACCACAAACTCTTTATATGGATCTGTGATCCTTAGAATTGGAGCATTGGTAAGAAATTGCTTCAATTTCTCAAAGCTAGCAACAAATTCCTCTGTTCATTCAAATTTCTTTCCTTTCCTCTGAAAAGATGTAATAGGATAATAAATTTGTGATAATTTCTTGATGAACCTCCTATCATAATCTGTTAACCCCGTGAATGATCTAACCTCATCCACATTCCTAGGAGTTTCCCATTCCATGATAGCCCTGATCTTTTCCAGATCCACTGCTATGCCTTCCTTGGAAACAACATGTCCCAAGTAATGTACTTTTATCTTAAATAAACTGCATTTGCTAAGCTTGGCATACAACGGATGCTTTCTCAATAGTCTTAACCCTATCACTAAGTGTTCTGCATGCTTTTCCTCATTCTTATAATATATCAATATATCAACAATGAATACTATCACAAACTTGTTGAAATAAGGACACAACACACTATTCATCAAACATATGAAAGTAGATAGAGCATTAGTCAAACCAAAAGGAACCACAATAGACTCATAATGCCCACACCTAGTCTAGAAAGTAGTCTTGTAGATGTCCTCTTCTTTGATGCATAGTTGATGATATCTTGATCTCAAATAAATCTTCGATAAGATTATTTCTCCCTTCAACTATTCAAACAAGAAATCAATCCTATTGTGGAGCTATAAAAAGGGTCTCTTTCACCTCTAGTTACCTCACATTAATATGTCAATCTGGGAATGTTTTGTTATTTTAAAGAGTGTCTCAGTCTGAGGCTTAGCAATTGTCAGAGTAATGCTTGTAGTACAGTTTTTTGAAACTACAAAAGTAAATGGATGTGTGCTACAACTTAACTACTTCAAAAAGCAATGTATCAGTCAAGGGTTCAGTAGCAATAACCCATCCCTCTAGAAACTGATGGAAAAGAATTCGGAGAACAGATCAAGGGTCTGGGAGCCGGGCAACAGATGTCGATGCTCACTACAGCCTGAGATCGTCCTTAACAAATAATAAGAAATGGAACGGTAGATAAAGAGAATGGCAATGAAATAGAACAACAACCTTAAAATGGAATAGCAAGTCAGAAATGAAACAGCAATTCAGAGATGAAACAACAATTAGGAAATGAAACAGTAATTTAGAAATGAAACGACAATTCAAAAATGAAACAAGAATTCGGAAATGGAACAACAATTCAGAAATGAAACAGCAATCAAGGAATAGAGCAGTAACTAAGTTTAACAAGTTGTGTATCTATTCAATCACATCAATCCAAACATCAATCCTTCATTCTTAAAGATGTACACACACAATGGAACAACACTGCCTATAGATACATGATGGAACAACACTGAAAACCATATAAACATAATGTGCTCAGTCTGATTCAATTGTCACTTCTAATTAGAAAGCATACGATTGCATCTCAAGATGAAAAAGTAATATTCAAGAATTCAATAATCATATAAAATCAGAGCTTCCAAGATAAATTCTGTAATTCTAAGGCACAATCGCATAACACAAAAACTCTGTAATGGAACAACAGTATGCTGTAGAGATTAACTGTATTATACCAACACCTACAGGAGTAGTAACATGATGTAGCGTCAATACAACACTTTTGTTTGCAAGAACATTAAATGGATTAAACATGACAGAGCATGTGACATAAACTTTATAAAACACGCCAGATTACCAGATCACGTTGATAAGAAAACCACACAGAAACCATGCGTAATGGTACAAGAGAAAGTGTCCTCCAGGGCCGGGCCCTTAGCCTCCAGGGATACACTGCTTAAGGTTGATCTAGGCTGAAAGATAAAAGAGTAACCAAGTCTGTATTAATGCATGAAGTAAAATTACAATAAAGCAAGTCTTAACAGGATGTAATGATCATAGTCTTGATCTTTTAAAAGAAATTACATAAGAGCATAACCATCTTTAGCTAACAATGCTACCCCTTATAGAAGGGTGACGACGGAGATATCTATATGCAGAAATAGATAAAACAGCGATCCCTCAGGATCAAGAATCCTGAGGGATTCGCAGAATCGTTAATCCTAAGTCACTTCTTCTCTTTTCTACGCTGAGATGGTATCTCCGCTTCCTTTCCTGGGTTGGTCCATTTTGATCTGGTTTGCATGCGGTCTCCCGTCGAAGGGATAGTAGTTAATCCATCTTTGTCTTTTCCTTTAGGATGGCCACTTTTCGTTTTTCCTCCCTCCTGTACATGGAAATGACAATTGTCAACGTTCTATATTAATCTCACATGTTTCGTTATAATTCTTTATCATTTTCTAAGTTCATAATGCAAAAAGGCTTATAAGTCCTAATGAAAAGATACTGAAATAACCATAAAAACATACCTTCTTTGATACTCCACACACCCCCCGGCTTACCCTTTTTCATGGCCTCATGAAAACATTGTAGTTGACATGCAAGGTAGTGAGTGAGTAGGCTGGAGATGGAATCTCATGTGAGGGCCTACAGCCGTGATGCGAAACTAGGTAATCAAAGAAATGGCCTGTCTGACCCTTAGGCATTTCATACAAGGGTTGGTATCCGGGTGCAGGATTCCAAATGATTGGACTCCGGAACCTATATTCTAACCAGGATGGACCTGCCCTCAAAACAATTTTGCCATAGAGGGGAAAACGGTTGGGAGCTAGTTTAAAATTCTCATACTTAAATGGTTCTCTGAGCTGGATATTCGGATTAGATATTCGATATCGAAATTTAGCTACATCAATGGCAGGGTCTTTGATAGAGGAAAAGTATTCAAGTCCCTGCCGAATGATTGCCTCATGCATGGGTCCTAATGCTTCAATCACTCCTGGAGCCTTCATGAGATTTCTATGTTTCCTCCATAACTGTGCTGGGTCCCTAGGCTTAGCTCTTATCCATAGATATAATCCGTTTTCTTGTCTTTGAAAAGCGTTATAGTCTTTGAGCCATTTAATTTAATTAACTGCAAATGAAATAAATGCCTGTAATTGAATGTCCCCAACAAAAGGGCCAGGGTTCAGTTTGGTCTCTTGTTCTAACACAAGGTTATGCAAGTAAAATTCACACAATAATCTCTGCACTTTTACCCCGTAGTGTTTACAGCAGTTTATAAAATCATCTATGGTGTTAATTTGTATGGGAGCACTTGATTTAACAACCTTTATTTTCAATTGCAAATACCTTTCCATTAAAAATAGGGCATAGTTCTTAGCAGGGGCTCTACATGCTAGGACGTCATTGTATAGAGAACACAAGGTATCCATTTGTTTGATAATTACATCTAACCTACAAGTTACCTTTGCAACTTTCTCTTGTTCTTTCTGCCATCCTTCGAAGGCCTATCTTTCAGATAAGTTGACGTTCCTTAGCTGTTGCTGTAGTTCTTCCTATTTTTCTTAGGGAATTGTTTGCTCCCTAAGTTTTTCTGATTCTTGTTGAGCTTGCTTCAAACCCTTCTGAAGGGTTACCGTTTTCAGATCCTTTTTCCATGCAGCCGTGGAGGCCGGGAGCTGTACCTAAACTTTCCTATTATGTTGCTTCGAGTTCAGAACCCTTATTACTCCCGAAGGTGGTGCCTCCATCTAAATTATCTTATCATCCATTTCTATTTTAATATGAACATTAGCCCAATGTTGTTCCTTTTCAATTGGAAAAACAATTTGTTTTTTAGTTTCATTTGGAACAGCAACTTGGCTTTTGTCAGGGTTTTGAACAGCAGGATGGATTTTGGTCCTCTGCCTCTTACCCTTAAGGGGTTTTGCTGGTGTGGTCAGACCTTTTCTTCCTGAAGTCCCTTTTAGCCTTTGCCTCACCTTTAGAATCCTAATATGCTGGTGAAGCTGGACTATTATGTTCAATAATCTTTGTTGTTCCTTTCATAATTCTCTTATTTCTACCATTTCTTCAGAAGGAACAACAGGCTATTTACTACGGTCTAGACTGCAGCTAGCTTCCTGATTTTCTTCCTGGGGTGGCTGTTCTGGGGCAAGAACCTTAATTGGCTCTGTTATTTCTTGCGCTATTTCTTTTTCTGCCCTTATTTCCTCTGGACTTTCTTCCAGTGCTTTCTGATTAGGAACAGGTTATTCCTGCTCAGTATCTTCTGACATCTTCTCGTCATGAACAGACAGATTTTCTACTTCTGCCTCTTTTGCATGTGATTCCTCAGGTGCATCTTGCTCCTGGGGTTTCTCTCTGGCATGGAGGTCTGATGGACTCAGAGGTTGGCCATATTCGCCCATATTGGCCAAAAATTTGGCCAATTCATCTTCCCCTAATGGATCTTGTAATGGGCTACCATCCTGCTGTTCCATTCCCTCTTCCTGCTTGAACTGCTCAGTTTCTTTTCCCTCATCTCCTTCTTCTTTAGATTGCTCATCTTTTTCTTCTTCTTCTTCTGCAGATTGCTCTTCTTCTTCTTCTTCTTCTTCTTCTTCTTCTTCTGCTTCTGCTTTTGCAGACTACTCTGCTTCCTCATCTTGTACTTCTGTTTCCTTATCTTCCCTTGGGGATTGCTCATCTTCGATTTCCACCATCTGGCTAGTGCCTTCCTGGGGCTTCTCCAGCCCCCCGCGTAGTCATGCTAGCCAGACCAATTTCCTACGTTTTTTAGGTTGCTCGGGTGTGCTGGTAACATGTTTCTGCTTTGCCGATTTCTTGTGTTTTTCAGGTTGCTCGGGTGTGCTAGTGACCTTCTTCCATTTTTCCGGACGTTGGGGTGTGCTAGTGACTTGTTTTTATTTTTCCAGACATTTCGGTGTGGCCAAACCCCCATTTACAATGGTAATTAGTTCTTCCCAGCTGCTCTGCTGCTGGGTGAGACTATGGTTGACTATCAACCGAATCAATTTGTGATGACTAATGACTGACTCTACGTGCTGTGCCTTTTTCATGCTTCATGCAACGTCATGAAGTAATAAATTCAACAATGCAGGTAAATTTACAGAGCATTTCTGTTTTAGAACAACTAGGAGTTTAAGATGTCATGGTCTTACCACATCTTTTCTGCCTTCATAGGTGATATAGCTTTGGATGGTTTTTGCTAATTCTGCCCACGGCTCTCCTAGTGTGGTTGGCAGCACCCCCTTTCCTTGAATTGTCAGGCTTTGTCCCTCGTCCTGGAAGATCTCTATAATCTTCTGCAGCCTTTCCTTCTTTAGCATACATACTGGTCCAGTGGCTGGCAGTCCTGAGACTTTTGTGATTATGTCATCGGTGACTACTATGCATTTTCCTCTTACTGTGGAGTAGTCCTCTTGCAAGTTCTGCAAGAATTCAATCGCTACTGTTTCATTAGACTCCCTCAAGTGGTTAAGATAGGTCAGCCATCCTGCTCTTGTCAGGATTTCTCAGGCAGTAACTGAAATAGTTAGCACTTGTGGTTCTCTACGAATTGATCTTCCTCCCATAGTTTTGCTGCGAATTCTCAAAGGAACGCCAACTATTTGTTGAAACACAGAGAAGCTGATGGCTTAAAACTTGTTCAAACTCTAATTCTACGACGTATGCAGTGGAAATGACTTTGAACAACAACTCATGCCAAAACAAAAATAGGAAGAGATAATACCATTGAGCCGTGCTATACCCCAGTACACAATCTCCCAAATAGCGAGCTGACATATAGTCTGGGGAATGATGAGGTTAACCTCCCCCCCCCCGCAATGTGATAGGCTATCCCAGCCATAAAATAAAGGAGCAGCGCACGTTCTACAGCAAAGTCTTTAAGGAACAGCGTATGGCAATATGCCATGTTTACAAAAACAACCTATTACTGAAATCGAGGTATAAAGTTGTGTCGCTTTAATACGTAAGAGACTGCAGTGATTTGATGCAAGGTCGGGGATAAGACATTTGCCGTAAATAGAGAGTCTCATGCGGTCATTGTCACTGGTTCTGTAATGATTGGTGATAATATATAGTCATGTGTTATATGGTTGGGGTAATAACATATAATTGATTACCACGGCATAAGAAACAAAAGGATGCAACTAACTTACCTATTGGTGTAAATAATGCGACTTCAATACCATAACAGTGCTCTGCTGCCGACAGGTGTCCATAACCTTGACATAGTTGTTTGTTTTACCCATGGAACCATAGTCCTTTGTGTATGCTAGGAAAGGTTGTGTAATGTCAAAATGCAGGCCATTATACTGGCTTGGTGACCAGTTAGCCATAATGTTGTTCACGAGGAAGGAGCAAATAGTGGGCAAGCCGGCTCGTGATGAGACCTCCTGTTCCAAGGGTTGTTTGTTTGATATACCTTTTGGACCATTTCCCTGGTGTGGTGGCTACAGTGGGAATGCCACTTCGCTTCCTTCCTGATGATCATGGTAGGCCAGCACTTAATGAGACTTCCTATACTGCAATTTGACAATTTAGAAACCACGTTTGCTCCCTTTTTTGTCTTTGTTTTTCATAAAGTGCCTTCCCTATTTATACACAAAGGGTGGTTCAATACTCCTTAAGAGTAGGAATGGTGGAAGAAGTCTTAATATCCCAATAGGAAGGTATAGATCCTTTGCTCTTATTGCTGAATGATAATCAAAGAGGATTAAAAAGGGACCATCATGATACAAATAACCAATCGGAACAGAATTAGTAGAACAATGGCAGCAAAAGATGATGAATAAGCATGTCTTTCCTTCTGTCTTCTCACCAATTCAGGGTAGTTTCTTATAAAGATAGCAATTTATGATTGACTAATTTCCGCATGCTGTGTTTTTATTCCCATTACATAAGTGCATAGCCGTATTCAAAAAGACTTGAAAGAACATGAGCAATAAGCATCCTTAATTTAGAATAGCAAAAGGAACAAGTTGTTTCACAAGCAAAAGCATACAAGTGGTGTTCCTTTTGAGGAAGGGAACAACAATAGTTCACAAATGTTGTTCCTTTGGGAAAAGGAACAAAAAAACATACAAATGTCGTTCCTTTGGAAAAGGAACAACATAAATAAAAAATGTTGTTCCTTTGTAAAAGGAACAGCGGAAAGCAAAAGTGTTATTCCTTTGGAAAATGAACAGCAAAAACACAAAAATGTCATTCCTTTGGAAAAGGAACAACAGAAATCAAAAGTGCTATTCCTTTGGAAAAGGAACAGCAAAAACACACAAATGTTGTTCCTTTGGAAAAGGAACAACAGAAATCAAAAGTGATGTTCCTTTGGAAAAGGAACAGCAGAAAGCAAAAGTGTTGTTCCTTTAGAAAAGGAATAACAAAAACACACAAATGCCGTTCCTTTGGGAAAAGGAACAACATAAATCAAAAGTGTTGTTCCTTTGGAAAATGAATGACAAAAACTCACAAATGTTGTTCCTTTGGAAAAAAGGAACAACAAAACACACAACTGTTGTTCCTTTGGAAAAAGGAACAGCGAAAACTCCAAAATGTCGTTCCTTTTGGAAAAGGAACAACAGAGGTAGCAAAACTTGTTTCAAAGATATGTACAAAAGTAACTTAAGAATTTATGTACAGATGGTAAAGAAAATTAAATTCCTTAGTGAATTACAGGTGAGGAAGACTTCTCTTCCTCCCCCAAAATCTCCATATCTGAATCTTGGCGTAGCTGTTGGTAGAAGGACTCCCGAGTAAGTTGTTTGCGATAGAGACAGACTCAATGGCAATTTGCCTTAAAGGCATATCCAGAACCATCAATAGTGATTAGGGTAAGGGTACCATTTTCATGTACCTTCTGGATTTCATATGGTCCCAACCAACGAATCTGGAGTTTCCCGGGGAAGTCCTGAAACCTGGAGTCGTACAAAGAGCCCAGTCTCCTTCGTGGAAGACTTTATTTTTAATGAGAGCATCATGCCATTTAGCTCTTTGTTGTTGTACCAGATCAGTGTGTTGGAGTGCAGAGAGCCTAATTTCATCCAGCTCATTGATTTGTTGTAGTCGATTAGTCTGTGCCTCAATTAGGTCTAAGCCAACTTCCTGTGCTATTCGTAATGTTTGGATTTCAAATTCTATGGGGAAAATGGGTTGTTTTCCAAACACTAGCTGATAAGGTGAGTAACCAGTGGTACTCCTCCATTTTGTTCTATAAGCCCACAGTGCTTTAGGTAGTCTGGCAGCCCAATCACGTCTATGTGATGCAACAGTTTTCGTTAGGATTGTTTCTATTATTTTATTGCTGCTTTCTACTTGCCCATTTGCCTGTGGGTGGTATGGAGTAGTGATTTTATGCTGGACATGATAGTTGTTGAGTGTTGCAGCTATTCTGTTTCCAGCAAACTGTGGTCCACCATCTGTAATTATCTCTCTGGGAAGGCCATAATGTACAAATAGATGGAACAGGAACTGTATGACAGATTCCTCTGTAGCTCTTGGCAATGCCTCTGCTTCAACCCACTTGGTGACATATTCTATTGCCACCAAAATATATGTTTTCTGGTTTGATGATGGGTTGATTGGTCCAACAAAATCAAGATCCCATCACTTGAATGGTTCGATGACCAGCTGCGGTTTCAGAGGCATCTCATCAGACTGACTAGGGCATCCCGCTCTCTGGCAGCTGTCACAGGCTTGGACAAATTTCTTTGCATCTTTGAAAATCGTGGGCCAATAATACCCTGTTTATAGCACTTTATGTCCAATTCTGCGATCAATGAAATGTCCACCACATGGTTCGTCATGGCAGGCTTTCAAAATGTCAAAGATTTCATCCTCTCGAGCGCATCTCCTGATATGCATGTCTGCCCCTAAGTGAAACAAATAGCCCCCAATCCAAGAAAATCTAGTACTTCGCTGAACAATTTGTTTTCGCTCATTAGGGGTTAGATGCTTTGGTAGCTTACCTACTGCTAGGTAATTGGCAACATCAGCATACCAGGGTGTTTGAACAGCCACAACAAACAGATGCTCGTCCGGAAATTGATCTTCAAATGCTGCTGCATCAACTGGCTTTGGCATTCTTGAGAGAAAATCAGCTACAGGATTTTCTTTTCCAGGTCAATCCTTGATTGTAATATCAAATTCCTGCAATAAAATTAGCCATCTAGTTATTCTGCCATTTATGATAGGCTTGTTTGCTAAATATTTTATGGCAGAATGATCTGTGTACAAGATAACAGGATATCCAATAATGTAATGTCTGAACTTATTGACAGCATGTATTATGGCTAGAAATTCTTTTTCAATAACAGTGTAGTTTAATTCAGAAGGGGATAAATTTTTTCTAATGTAATAAATTGCATATGGTTTTCTATCCTCCTCCTACCCAAGGACCGCTCCAATGGGTGTATCTGAGGCATTAGATGATATCTTGAATGACAAATCCCAATTTGGTCCTCGAAGGACTGGGGCTGTGGATACGAGCTTCTTCAGATCCTTGAAAGCATGTTCACATTTTTTTGTCCAAAGAAAATCAACGTTACCAGTTAGTGCATACAAAGGTGCAGCAATATGTGAATAATGTTCTATAAACCTCCTGTAATAACCAGAAAATCCAAGAAAACTACGTACCTCTGTTTGAGTGGTGGGCGTAGGAATGAGCAAAAGTATTTGGATTTTGGCTGGGTCTACCTGAATGCCAGCTGCTGAAATATAGTGTCCTAGAATAATTCCTTCTGTCATCATCATATAACATTTTTCATGGCTTAAACAAAGCCTAGTAGCAATGCAGCATTGTAGGACTTTTTCTAGTGTATCCAGTGCTGGATCGAAATCATCTCCATATGGTGTAAAGTCATCCATATATACTTCAAGTCCTTCATTTATTAAGTCTACAAAAATGCTAAGGATAGCCCTTTGGAATGTGGCAGGGGCATTGCATAAGCCAAAAGGTAAAACTCGGTAGGCAAATGTTCCCCAAGGACAAGTAAAAGTAGTTTTGTCTTGGTCTTCAAGGGCAATTTGTATTTGATTGTACCCACTGAAGCCATCGAGGAAAGAAAAGAATTTATTTCCTGCCAAAGTGTCTAATACTTGGTCCATGAATGGGAGAGGGAAGTGGTCTTTTTGTGTTGCTTTATTTAGCTCCCTGTAGTCCACACAGATTCTCCATTTCCCATTCTTTTTTGGTACCACCACAAGTGAGGAGACCCATTTACTATCAGAGATAGGGTAGATAAAATTAACATTTAAAAGTTTTTGAAGTTCAGCTTTTACCACATCTTTTAGATGAGGATTTAGTCTTCTCTGAGGCTATCGAATAGGTCTTGCATCTTTTTCTATGTAAATGTGGTGTGTACATAACTGGGGGTCAATTCCTTTCATATCAGGGTAGTCCCATGCAAATGCTTCTTTATATTTCCTTAACAAATGGATGAGCTTACTTTCTTGTTCGGAGGTGAGGTTGGCATTAATGTTTAAGGTTTTTCTCAGTTCAATTTCCACAATTTTACTATTTTCAACAGAGGTGACAGGGATTGTATGATCATGTGTATCTTTTAGAGGGTCTTCTTCTAATTCATTATCAAATGCTGCTTTTATCATATGACATTGTGTGCGAGATGTGAGTTCAGTTTGACCAATGAAATTATTGATGGCATCGTCTTCTGTTTGGTCTTTGAAATCGAGTGCTTCTTGTATAGTTAATGGAGATCTAATGTTATCAGTAAGATATGATACAGGGTGCCTATTAGTTTTGACTATTGTGACACTTGGCTGCGCTGGGAGATATAGAACTAAGTTCTTGATATCTGTTCTCTTGATTATGATCATATTTCCTTGCCGACAGCCAATATAGGCATCGACAGTGGCGAGCCAAGGTCTTCCTAAAATAAATGGATGTCCATCAAGTCGGGTTTTGGGATTTATTATCAGAAAATTGGTTGGATATTCCCAGGAGTCAACAGAGGCCATGACATCATGTAGTATTCCCTCTGGCCTAACCACAGATCGGTCAGCCAATTCTAACAAAGTAGAGGTGGGTTCTACAGATGTAATGCCTAGCTTTTGACAAGTAGTGGTTGTTAAGATATTGATTGCAGCTCCAAGATCAGCTAAGGCATTGGACAGGGTTTGACCATAAATTTGGACAGTTACTATTGGGTTTCCTCGGTCTTCATATTTAATGGGCGTTTCTTTTCCTGGTAATAAGTCAGATAGAGTGTTGACTACTTGGACTCTTGGATTATTTGTTATAGTCCTCCTTGGTCTTTTTGTGCACAATTCTTTGATAGTTTTTGCGTATATCGGGATGTCTTGAATGGCTTGGAGGAATGGAATTTTATGTACAAATTTTGTAATTCTCCCAGAATGTCAAAATCAGGATGCTGTATAGGTCGAGGTATGACTAATTATTCTGGGAACGAGGGAGAGGATGTGGTTGCTTGATTATGAGTTTGTTGTTTATTCACATCCTCTTCATGTGACAAATGTTCTCTTGGTAACTGATCTTCAACCTGAATTGTCTTATCTCCCTCGGTTTGAATAATACACCCAGATTTTAACTGAATATCATTACACTCCCTCAGATCGTCTCCTACTTCTGGTGTTTCTATGATTTGAAGAGATTGGACCGGTCTATTATTTGGGTTGGGCTGGGAGTTGTGGTCTCAGATTAGACTGGGGATTTTGTTGTAACGCTGGTAGTGTAGGTTGAGGGAGAGGAATAGTTCCTACTGGCTGATACATTGGTCTCTGCCAGTTTTTCTGCCAAGCTGAGCTTTGTGAAGTAGGGGGAGTCCATTCTGGTGGGTATGGGTTGTTTTTCCAATATGGTGGGGTATAAGGATGGTTCGGCCAACCAGATTGGCTTGCTTGATTCAGCCACGGGTTTGAGGAAGGAAACGACTGTGGTGACCAGTTTGGAAATGGGGGTTGGAATTGACTTTTCCACATGTTATACTGTTGAGCATTATACTGTGGAGACTGAAAAGAAGAAGTTGGGTCTGGAAACATACCAGATTGTCGCGGCTGCCACTGACGGCGCTGGTTGAGCAAATACACCGATTCTGGATCTTCTTCTGCTTCCTTATATACTGCTTTCAGTCCAGGCAGTGAGGGACAACTTTCCGTAGGGTGATATTTTGTACAGATGGCACATGTTTGGACTGCATCCAGTGGACACTCCTTATGGCTATGCTTCTTCCTACATCTGGAACAAAAGATTGCCAAATTTTGTTCTGCCTCCATTTGCTTCTGCTTGGCTTGCAAAATATCCAATTGTGTAGTTAGTGTCCCTAGTATATCAGTTTTAAAATTTTCCAATAAATTTCCAATTTCCACACGTGTTACTCCTTCTGACGAGATTTTATTATCTCTTACAAACCGATCATGTTCTGTCGGTTTTACTCATGTGCTGCCTCTCGAGTTCCTGATACATAAATCAATAATGTCAGCAAAAATTTCTTGATAAATATCTCCTTTTCCCATGATGTTTAATGTCTCGATCCATTGTTCCTTCATGCCCCTTATTAATGTTGTTTTCAACACGTTATCAGGTAAAGGCAGTGACGCATAGGGAGATCTTTGTAGATTATACTGGAAATGTTCCACATACTCCTCTAATGTTTTGTTTGGTCTAGCTATCATCTAGAATATTTCATCCTTCAGTTCTCTAGACCTGCAATAGTCCTGATATTTTTTTAGAAATGATTCTGTTATCTCAAAATCAAGCCTGATAGGCTGCTGGTCAGGATGACTCTAAGTAACTATTTCAAACCAAGCTTTTGACTAAGGCTTAGCCTCCTTAGCCTGAGAGGGCTCTCTCAAAGGGGTTTATGATTTTGATTAATGATAAGATGGCTAACTCTTGTGATGTAACAACATAGACAAATATAATGGCTGGAAAAACATTTTATAAGTTCCCATTGGGCCTATGGAGTCAATCAAGCTTCTGTAAACAATGACACTACCTTTTCATAGAAGTCAGGGCACTTAGCATTTAAATGTTCAGAATACGACTTACATAAAACCACAGCTCACACATGCATACAGGAAGTTAGAGCACAATCAGTGAATTCTGAGTGATTATGCATCCATGCAACTGAAAAAAAGACATTAAGGGAAGAACAAAACACATATTTTGAACATGAGAAATCCTTCATGAATCCTGAGAAGAAAAGTAGATGCTTTGTATTACTGAAAAATGGTCTTTACATAAGCTTAAACAGTACTTCTGCTGTCAAATTTCCAACCCTCATTACATTGCTGTCTCAGCTATATATAATCCTTATTCTAACTAATTCGAGTTTCCTCCTCCAGCATGAGGGGAATTATAATAACTCGATCCTTATCTCTAAAGACGCCTATCAACTATTTAACTGTCTATTAAATACAAATAAACTGCTGACTGTAATTTTTAAAAAGTCCTAAATCAATTATGACTCTAACTCCATCTTCGTGCCATAGTGGCTACTCCTCGTCCTTTGACACCTGGTTCTCTTTAGATTTGGCTGAGCTGGATATTAAATATGCCATATTGGCCTTTAAACGCTGAATCCCTATTTTCCCGTGGTATTCGGAGGTGTCCCCTGTTTCTCGGCTTCTTTTTTCCATAATTTGCTCGAACATGAACGACATCTTTCTGAGTCTTTAATATCCCAAAGAATGGAACGTGGCCACGTTTTAGATATGTTGTAGGCTGTGGTGATGGACAGGTGTGCCTTTTTCAAAAACTCCCGCTCATAAAATCAACTGTCTGTCTGTGTTTTTTAAAAAACATCATCTACAGCAGTTTGCTTTTTTTAACCTGAGAGCTTATATCATCCAATCATCAGTTGCCAAAATTCCCTTTGATGTTTCATATGTGTAGCAGGGATTAAAACATCTTCAAAACACTAATGATTACGCAAAATTAACAAAACTTTGAGACAAAACCCTTTCCTGAACAGTGCATTCATTTATTAGGTAACCGGCTTAGCTCTGCCTTCAGGTCTTCAGCGACTTTCTTTAATTGATTAATCTCTTCTTCAGCTGCTTCTATTTGGCTTTTCATGGCTGCCACATAATCTCCTTGAGATGTGATGGCTTCTTTACTTTTGTTTCTCTTTTGCTAAGGTCGTGTTCCTTCCGCGGCTTCCTCTGTCCTGGGCAGTGCTTCCTGTACCTGCTGGAAATTTCTAGTCATAGGTATTCTTGGTTTTAAAACAAATTCCTGGGCTGGCTCATCAAACTTAAGCCTTTTTGAGGCTTTGGTTTTCTTAACCTTTACCTGTGGTGACTGTGTCAAATCAATCTCAATTGGTTTGGACTGTTCTAACTCAATAGCCTGTAATAGATCATTTAGGCTTGCCTTAGACACAGGGCTCTCCTCGACAGCTATAGCTTTGCCTTTCTCTTTATTAATCTGGCTTCTTGTCCTCACCCTTGAGACTGCTTCAGGTTTACTTGCTTGAGGTACAGTCTTCTTACCCTGAGTCTTCTCCTTTGTTGATTTTTTAGGCTGTTCTTGAATGACTAACGACTTCACTGGTTTTGGTAGCTGTGGCTTGGTTTTCTTTTTGGTTCTTGCTTCTCTTTGAAGCTCAGCTATTGTAAATTCTCTGGCTGGTTGTGGAGTAAGACCAGTCTTACTTTGGAATCCAGCCATGAAGATAAAAGAATTCCAGTCTCTGCCTATCTTTTGGAGGCTATCTAAAATCAACAACTTAATCAGACCATGATGAAATAAAGAGGTTTCACAGTCCTCTTTCCTCAGCTGCACCTTATCACACATCTTACTTAGACTGCGAAATAAATAAAACGGAATGTCTATGGAGACCTTCCGGTAATGCAAGAGCAGTTTAAAATGATAAGGATAAACCTTATTGTACCTTCCTTCACAGGTTAAATACTTCTGAATGCAGGTAAGAAGAAGAGCATAATGTTCTTGAAATAGTACCTAGGCACTGCTTTTGTGTAATCCTCATTTACATATGCCTCTTTTAAGAACTCCTTACAAGGATTCCTATCAAATTTAAAATTTTTGAACCATTCTTCCTGGCCTCTTGGTATCTCGGTTACAGCAACTATTGCTTCTGGAGAAACCGATATCTCTAACATGGCAACCTTTGAATTCAAACCAGTAAAATTAAGCGCAAATTATTTTGTTACCTGTGCATGCCCTCCTTGTAGCTTTTTACAAAATCGCCAGCACCCGGCATCTTTAAACGCCTTCTTCACGCCTTCATCTCTCAAGGTTATGTCCAGGCCTTCAGGTTCATTCCTTTGACATTTGCCGGACCTGTGCTCCTTTCTCTCCATCTTCACTTTGAAATCTTCACAGCCAAATTCTTACTTTGAAATCTTCACAGCCAAATTCTAACAGCTCCGGTCGAGATGGTTCACCTCCCTTTTTAACTTAGCCTCGCTTGTAATCAGGCTCACTTGAACAGCCTCGCTTGAAATTCAAATTTGAAACATGACTGGTTACTCATGCAACACTCACGACCATTATTAAGGACTATGCACAGTAAAATCTCTTGGGAATGAGATTTTCCGTGCATATCAAAAATTTATTGGTGGAGTAGCGGCAAATGAACGTTCAGACATGATTTCAAGAGGTACTCAAACTGATATGAATGGAAGAAAATGCTGACTCACCTGTGGACTTGACATTTCAGGAAAGATTCGCTGCGGAATGCACGAATCCATGATTTCGCAGCGCTGTTAGTTATATTTTTTAATGATGCACTGCGAAACTGCCTAATTGTTACACGCTGCGAAACTGCTAGACTATGATTGCGCTGCGAAATGGGCAAATAAGACTGCGCTGCGGAATCACTAAAAGACAAGGTGACATGGCATAGACAAGACATGACTATGGAATAATGATGAGTGCAGGAAAGCCAATAGGAGCAGAGTCTGATTTAAGCTTAAAAACCTTTAAAACTCCGACTCCTAAGTGAGACAAATAAAAATGAAAACAGCTTAAACATAGAC
>APFE031576247.1:24521-52978 GCA_000404065.3 Pinus taeda
GTTTCCACAACTCAAAACTCTGACCATTGAACTTCTCAATCTCTATCTTTCCGCTACTCGCCATCTTCTTTCACCACCAGAATCAATTTCACAGATCTCCCACTGAACAGGGTTTACCACAGGCTCGAGCGAAACCCCTCAGCAACAAAGGTGTCCCCTTGAAGCCAACCTGGCTCTGATACCAAATGTAGGTTTTAACCCCGTACAGAAATTACCTGCATACGAATCCTAAATCACAGGAAAAATAAAAATGTGAGAGCATAACACATGAAACACATATACACAGAGATTTCCCACTAGATCTCAAAACCGAGACTACCAGCTTGATTTTTCATTATGTTCCTTTCAATGTTACAATACATATTTATACATGCCGAAGCATCCAATACCATGGACCGAAAAACCATCACGTCCAATACCATGGACCAAAAAACCATCGATCCATTACCATGGACCGAAAACCATCGCGTCCAAAAAAACATGTGCGAAAATCATGCACAAAACCATAGGTGGGTCTGCCCAACCTAACATAGGGTCCAAAACCAAAATTTTTTGGGGCGCTGCCCCGGACCCCATAAAGTGGGGTTACGGGTACCCCTCAAACCCCCTGTTAACTATGTGGAAAGAATATAACACAACCCAACACTTATGTATTAAACAAACACTCCAAGAAGTATTTTTCAGGAACCGCACCGAGGCAAGCAAAAATATTTTGTAGACCCGATGCTTATGTGTTGTACAAATGCATCGATACACTACTAATATAAAAGAAACATGGATGTTAATTTGAATAATGCACCAGGGGTGGAAACAATATTATGGAGCATCAGGGCATTGGTTCTATGAAAGCACTAGTGCTTTAAGAATTACAATGCACCAGGGTGTTAAATGCAAACAATGTCAGTGCTTGAAGAGTATAATTCCCTAGTGCTCGTTTGTTTCTGAACGCCCCAATGCTGTAATGTTCAAGAAAGGCATCGAGACATTAAAAAAAGCCTTTCCCAACAGATGCTTTTACATAGTATAACACACCGATGCATTTTTTTTTAGAGACGCACCAAGATTTTTTATTATTATATCATTTTTTATAGACGATACCATTTTTTATTATTATAAATATCATTTCTCAAAAAATCATATTCAGAGTGGTGTGCATTAATATATGATGTCTTGGTGTCTATTTTCTCTTTTTTAGAAACATCGACTCCTGACAATGCAATTATTGTGATTTTTAAAATCCATTATTCATTTAAAAATCAAAATATATCTCTTTTTTTTTCTTTTCTTTTCTTCTCGAGGAGAAAAATCCATAATTTCCATTAATTACAGAAAATTACATGTTGTAGATGCTAAATGCATATGCAGAAGTGTGGGCAAAGCCACTTACAATGACAATACTTCAAGAGAAGTAATCCAGTAAAGCCCATAAACTGGGCAGCAAGAGTGGGTATGTGTTGTGGCCACCAACAACCCCCCTCCTTATGAAGTGTTATTGCTAATACTAAATAAGTGGGGACCCTTAGTAAAAATTTAAAAAATCAATTAGTGTTATATTTCCTTTTAGATGAAACTTACAACATCATGGACTTAGGAAAATACCTTGAAAAATCTAAAAAAAACCTAAGTTTCATAATGAAGAAAGTAAAATTCACTCCTTAAGAGATATCGCATCGCTCAAAGAATGATGGGGTACCTTCTAATGAGCTAAAATGATAAAAAAACGCGAGATTGCAACGCAAAACTTCATCGCATCGCATACATTAAAGAAACACTCACATTGAAAAACTTTAAAAATCGCCGATATGCGATATCGCATATCGCGCATCGCAAAAATCACATGAATTACACATAAGGATTATAACGATCTGCGATACTGCGACACTGCGAAGTTGCGATATTGCGATACTGCGAAGTTGCGATACTACGACCTTGTGATAGAACAACACGATGAAATTGCGATATTGCGATACAACGATCTGCGATATCGCAAAGCAAAATCGCAGGACCTCTCCATCGCAACTGGTTCTGGCTCATTATTCGATAAAACTTTTTAAGCCAAGAATTGGTCATGCATTTTAATGCGAATTAATGAGTTGTTGCCAGTTGTTAATGAAGTATGGTGTTGTGTTTTTCGAAGAAATAGTTCACGTAAGGTGGCATGTTTTGCATATCTTCGGCATTTAAAGTTTTCTTGTCATTATTTTTTATCATTACTTCCACCTCAAATATAAACTGCAGGAAATAAGGACGAAGCGTTATACAAGCCAGTATGCAGAAAACTATGAGGAGGAAAGGCAACACTCCAATGTCCATTTCAGAAGGCACACCTAATCCACTTAAGGGAGAAAAAGAGCCGCAGAACTCTTCTGAGGCATCCATCACAGATTTCTCATATACAACCATGGTTCAATGGGTACTGAACGATGCTGATACCAGAAACAGACAGTTTAATGCTCAGGGTCAAGAGCTCATGGAATCACTATTTTAAAAAAAAATTGAGCTTTATACCAAATGAGAGAAAAAGGCGCAAGAGGCGAAAAACGCATCAGGGAAGCCCGGATCAAGAAATAGAGGCAATTTCCGATGCGCGATTAGTGCTTAGCGCTAATCGCACATCACTGAGAAAACTTGCTCGAAAAGGAAGGCTCCTAATTACTCAGTCACCTGCAAGCCCCGAAAATTGCAAGAAAGCAGCAATAGAAACAAACTGGAAACAGAAGACTAAAGGAAAAGCAGAAGTAGTCCAAGGGTTAACCAAGTTGAAAATGGGATTTTTACCAGATATACATGGTAATGTCACATAGTCATTGGATGACTCTCAAGTATATCATCAATTTTACTGAGAAGATAATGCCAGCTCTTGTTGATTTTGTTTTCTTAACTCAACCAAAGACGGAAGACAGTCAGCCGACTCCACTCAGGAAAATACTGAATGCTTGCGACGTTAAGGAGCAAATTTAGAAATAGTTAGACATTAAATTTAATTTTAGAAATAGTTTTGCTTAGAAAGAGGACGGTCATTTAAACCGAATCCTCAATTTCTGTAAATAAGTTATTTAGTTAGTAGTATTTAAACCCTTCTCATGCATTTAGAGAAAGGTCCAGAAATTTATCAAAAACTTGTCCTCAGAACATGCACTTTTGCACCCTCGGAGGAGGTTTTGGTGAATGAATGGAACAGGGTTTATTTGATATTTGCATTTGATATCTGCTACTGATGTTGCACTTCTGTACTCTTAGTGGATGTTAAATCAAGGAGAGATAAATCAATTGTCGCTTGAAGATCATGAGTAGGACAAGTTATAAATTGTACTTTTATCTCTTAATCATTTCTGCTTATGCGTTAAAGTGATATTCAGTTTTTAGTTGTTTATATATTACAGCATGGATGTCTGAGTCATCATTTGACACTTTTGTATGGTGATAACTATTTTTTTATGTTTAGTGTATGAATAGCTCATTTATGCGATAAGTTTTCACAACTGTTTCGTCTAACTTCTTATACGAAGTAGTCATCTTTATGAATCCTTTCTTTGAATAGATGAATTGATCTTTATTACCAGGATTGTTGAAACCTTTTTAGATCGCATAAAGAAAGATCACACCCTGGGTTAGCAATAATTTTTGATGTTTTCTGTTTATTAGAATACAATAGAATAGCATTAGATTAGAATTAGGATAGAAGTATTCCATTTAGAACAGAAATACCCATCTTTCTCACACACACACACTGAATTGGGAAACTAGTCCCATATCCCCAGTCGGACCCACTATACCAAACGGATAAGGAGTTGCCAACCAAGGTCTGGACCGGGCTGGTATCCCCCTTGTTGTTGACCCGATTTTCGGGGCCTTCAACACAACCTGATAAATCCTCATAGGTGCTTTATGGATATGGGAATTTTCCATTCCTTAATGGCTTTAATTGTTTTAGTTTCTACCTGTTGTAGCAGCTAAAACCATCCTCCAACTTTTTGCCTTAGCTTCGTTTTGGAGCCTCCCTACCAATCATCCTTAGCAGCATGTCTTACACTCACAAGTACACATGCTTTAGTTGAGTTTCTTGGTCTATAAGATTATGTTTACTAGCTTTTTCCTTTCACCCTGAAGCTGACATCTCGTGACTTGGTAATCAAGTGGCTCTTGTGCTCACTTGGAATTTTGCACAGAACTGGAGGGAAACCAACCTTTCTCTCTAGAATTGTGCAGAGTATCAAGGCAGCCTACAGCTCCCCAGAAATGCACAAAGCAAGAAGACTGTCTTCCCCTTGAAAATTGTGCAAAGTGGCCCATTGTTGGGTTTTCTCTTAGAATTTGTGCAGTTCTGGCTGATAGCCTTGGTTTCCATCCAGAAATTGCACAAAGCTTGAGGGAAAGCTAGAGCTACATGGCCAAGAAACTGTGCAAAAATCATCCAAAGGCTTGTAGTCTTTTTCATGTGCTCCAAAGTTGACCGGTTCCCTTCAGGACTAGGAAATCATGCTTTGCATGCATGGGCTACTTTTTCCCTAAAAGGAAAAAAGAAAAAAGCAAAAAGCATCCCTAGATTTTAGGGATCGATTTTTAGCAACTAGAGGTTGCATGAAAAAGTTGTTTTAGAAACCTCCTGCCAAGTGTAGCTTTTTCCTAGATTTGTGGCATGTGCGTCATAAGCCTCGATCTTTTCAAAACTATTTATTCAACTCTTCAGAGCTCATTATTCATTTTGATCTTGGAGCTTTGGCATTCCCCATCACATTTGGGAACCTTTGGCACACTCAACTCAACTTTTTTGGGTAAGTCTACTTTTCATGTCTTTTGTTGCTTTTCTGTCGCTTTTTGTATTTTGGTTTGTATGGTGTTGTTTTATCAGTTTCATTGAACGCTTGCTATTGTTTTAATGCATGTTAGCTTGTAGAAGCATTGTTTCAAGTTTTCTATCGTATCTCCTTGTTGTGGCATGTATGACACTATTTTTGCACTAACGGTCATCGTTACGACAACTCGCTTCATACACTTACTGGTTTTCCCATTTACTGAATCTTGTATTCATTGATTGCATACATGTTCATTCACTCATTTATGCACCCATATTCACAGATGAATTCAATCAATACTGTTTTCAGTCGCTCGTCAGCGGGTCTAAGTTGCCTTGGCCCGCACCCTGCCTTACCCAGCTTCCTCTGCGCCTTTCTAGGATGGAAGGCTCTGCCTTGCTCCCATAAATTGTGAATACACTGCCTCACAATGGCCTCCCAAGCTTGCTTTGCACAATTATGAGAGGCAAAGCCTTATTTAGCCCTCGGAATTACACAATGCAATTTTACCAGGTTGCAGTCATGCTGACTGAAATTGCGCATTGCACAGTTTCAGTTCTCATCAGGGCAAGCTGGATTGTGCTCTGTGTAGTTTTAGCAGTAATTCAACTCAATGACAGTCCGGACTATGTTCTATGCATTTCTGGCAGTTAGTCTCCTAGCCTCCTAATGAAAATTGCACAAATCTTCCAGTCAGTCACCCAGGTGTGTTACATGTCAGTCCTCAAGTTTCTTTTGTGTTATGAAACCAACTCACAAAAAGATAAAAAAGATAGATGAATGCCTTAGAAATAAACCTCTTCGAGGGGGAAACCTTCTTTAGATTACACAAATGAACAATTCTTAGATGATTCAAATGACAAAACCTCCTTTATATATATAGGAGTCTATGAGGTCACAATATAACCAAGCCAACATAACAATAATAATATAAAGGCACAAAAATAACAATAGAGGTATTCTATGGGGCACTCTAATAACAATATGGGGACAATAGGGGCAAAATAATAAAAATAAGGGATACAATAACAATAGTAATGGGCGGATCACTAATATTATAGGGGCCTAACATGCTCCTCTCCTTCAAAAATGTGTTGTCCTCAACGCTTGAGTAGTCCTGGATGCTTTTTTATACAATTCTCATCTTCCCATGTGGAATCTTCAATGGGTAAGTCTTTCCACTTGATGAGATACCCTGAAATTGATCTATTTCGTAGCTGTCAAGTACTTGTTTCTTTGATTACTTTAGGTTCCAATATGATTTTTCCTTCCTCATCAAGTTGTGGTAATATTTTCTGAACTGGAAGCTTGTCACCTATAACCTTCTTTAGGCATGAAACATGGAAAACTGGGTGCACTCGAGAAGCTGCAGGAAGCTCCAATTTGTATGCCATAGTACCTAACTTTTGCAACACCTTGTATAGACCATAATACTTTGGTGATAATTTGCTATCCTTTTTAGCTTTCTTGAGGGAAATTTGTTTATATGGCTGTAGCCGTAGGAATTCCCAATCACCTACATCAAAACTTCTTTTGCTGCGATGTTTATTTGCCTGCTATTTCATTCTATTCTGTGCCAAGGTGAGGTTATCCTTTAAGAGTTGGAGAACTTGTTGCTGATGCTCAATGTGATCTTCCACTGATTGAACCTTAGAATTTTCTCTTAAATATGATGTGATGGATGGTGGATGATATCCATAAAGTGCCATAAATGGGGTCATTTTTTTTGCAGTATGGAAGGAAGTGTTAGGCCACCATTCAACCAGAGGAAACCATTTGACCCATTGTGTTTGTTTATCAGATACAAAGAAACAAAGATATCCTTCCAAACATTTGTTTACTATCTCAGTTTGCCCATCAGATTGAGGATTATAAGATGAGCTATGAGCTAACTGAGTACCAAGACAAGAAAATAATTTTTTCCAAAGAATTCCAGTGAAAATGGGATATCTGTCACTTACAATAATCTTTGGGTTTCCATGTAGCTTTTGAATTGTTTCCATAAATGCAGTATAAATTGTACTCGCTTTAAATGGATGATATAATGCACAAAAGTGTGCATACTTGGTAAGTCTGTACACTACCACCATGATAACACTCTTTCCTTCGGACTTGGGTAAACCTGTGATAAAATCCATTGAAACCTCCCCCCAACTTTGGCTTGGAATGGATAAAGGTTGTAATAGTCATGGAGTCTTAATTGTTTCAAATTAATTTTGTTGGAAAACCAAACATTTCGCCACAAACTTTTGAATATCCAATTTAAGGCCATCCCAAAAAAAATCCTTCTTAACCCTGTGGTAGGTTTTTAGAAATCCTGAGTGCCCTCCTAAGTGAGAGGTGTGCAATTCCCTAAGAATCTTTTGTTTGAGTTGGGAATTCTTACATAGGTATACCTGATCCTTGTACCATAACGAATATTTTTTCCAGATAAATGTATCGGATGTATTGGGATCTTGTTGTATCTTTTGAATGAGTGTCCACACTTCCTCGTCATTCTTCCATTCATCCCTTGCTTTGTTTATCCAATCTGGTTGGATAATAGAAATAGTTCAAAGAAATGCTTCCACATCCTCATCCTTTCTTGAGAGTGCATCTGCCACAACATTTTTCTTCCCTTTTTTGTAGATGATTTCAAAGTCATAACCCAACATCTTTGTGACCCATTTTTTGCTGCTCTTTTGAAGATAATCTTTGTTCTCAAAAGTATTAAAGACTATCATGAACTTTTTTTACCTTGAAGTGTCTTCCCATTAGGTAGGGTCACCATTTCTTAAGTGCATGTAGCATTGCCAACATTTCCTTCTCATAAATAGCCTTGTGTAAATACTTTCCTTTGATTGGATGACTTTCAAAAGCAATGGGTCTTTCTTCTTGCATTAAAATAGCATTGGTTCCATTTCCTGAGGCATCACATTCCATAATGATGGTTTTTGTGAAGTCCAGTGTAGCTAAGACTGGTGCTTGGCACATTGCCTCTTTAAGATGTTCAAAGGCCTTCGTTGCTTCTAGAGTCCATCAAAATGCATCTTTCTTCAATAATGTTGTTAGAGGTGCTGCTATTCTCCCATAATTCTTAGCAAACTTGTGATAATACCCTGCAACTTGAGAAATCCTTGTAGATGCTTTATGGATGTGGGGATTTTCCATTCCTTAATGGTTTTAATTTTTCTAGGGTCTACCTTAACACCTTCATGAGATACAGTATGACCCAGATATTCCACCTCTTGTACTCTAAAGAAACATTTGGAGATTTTTGCATATAATTGTTTCTCCTCAAATAGTTTGAGCACCATGTCAACATGTTGGACATGATCCTTCCAAGACTTGCTATAGATCAGTATATCATCAAAAAATAATAACACAAATTTTCTAAGGAAGGGTTTGAAAACGGAATTCATCAAACCTTGAAATGTAGAAGGTTCATTAGTAAGGCCAAAATGCATGACCAAAAATTCATAATGACCCTCATGAGTTCTAAACATTGTTTTTGGAATGCCTTCACTCTTCATTCTGATTTGATGATATCCTAAACAAAGATCCAACTTGGTAAAGTAAATTGATCCATGCAATCCATCCAATAATTCATTAATGACAGGAATGGGAAATTTATCTTTAGTAGTGAACTTATTGAGCTCCCTATAATCTGGACACATGCACCATGATCCATCCTTCTTGTGAACTAATACTACTGGAGTAGAGAAAGAACCTTGACTAGGTTGAATTATACCAACCTCTAGCATTTCTGCAACCATACGTTCAATTTCACTCTTTTGGACATAGCGATATTTGTAAGGCCTGATGTTTGGAGGAACACTTCCTGGAATCAAATTAATAGAATGATCATGATCACAAATAGGTGGAAGGCCCTTGGGAGTCTCAAATACCTTGGAATGATTGTCCAGGACTTTTTGGAGATTTGGAGAAATGGATGATTTCAATGTGGGAACCTCTAGTGAACATAATTGTGCAATTATGCCTCGTTGTTCTTTCTTTAGAAGCTTTTTCATTTCGTTAGAGATGATTATTTGTCCCAGTTTCCATGCGATACCCCTTAATTCAACTTCCTTTCCTTCTAAAGAGAATTTCATGAAAATTTCTTGAAAATTAAAAGCTATTGTACCCAAGGATTGTAGCCATTGGACTCCTAGTACAACATCAACACCATCCATTGGAATGGAAAGCATTGGGCTATTCAATACATATTCTCCCATGGATATGTTTATATTATGGCACTTTCCTGAGCAATTTATGGTTCCTCCACTTGCAACCATCAATTGACAGTTTGGTGTTGAATATAGGAAGCAATTTAATTCCTTCGCTATCTTACAATGAATAAAATTATGGGTACTTCCTGAATCAATCAACACTATTACCTTTTTCTTCTTGATATGCCCTTCTATCTTGATAGCTTGAGGAGTGGTAATTCCATCCAATGTATTACAAGATATGGTAGGATTCATTTTTTATTTTTCTAGGGTTTGTTCCTGGTGTATATCCTCTTCTTTTGACGTTTCTTGTTCCTTTTCTTCCTCCTTTTCACAATCTATGTAAAATAATTTCTTCTTGGCACACTTATGGCCTTTAGTGTATTTGCTATCACAACTGTAACAAATCCCTTTTGCTCTTTTTTCTTCCAATTGTTGTGGTGTCAACCTTGTAGGTTGTGGATGGCTAGGGGTAGTAACACATCCATATTTATGATTGTGAGTGGTAGGCTTCCTTGTTTCCATAATTTTGCTTTCCATTTTTCTTTCCAACCTAAATGCCTTCTCAAATGAATCTGGTTACCAAAGGCGAACCTCATGTTGGATTTTATCTTTTGAAGTCCTTATCAACACATCAATCCTATGCTCCTCTGGAATATATTTTACCCTTATATTCAATTTTTGGAAGTCCTCAATGTGCTCCATCATTGAACCCTTTTGTTTGACATTTATCAATTGGCTAAAAAAAGTGTTGCTTTTTGTATCATCATAATGTGCTATCATTTCATCTGTAAAAATAGCCCAAATGACAATTTTTTTACGAGAGCAAATCCATTGATACCATACAAAATGATTTGGTTCCAAATATAAAGTTGCAATGTGTACATTTTGTGTGTTTTGTACATTATGGAGATTGAAAAATTGCTCCATCTGTAGTATCCATGTTCTGGGATCCTTGCCATCAAGCTTCCTCATATCAATCTTTGGAACATGGTGGTTCTTTGATCCAACATTAGAGTCTATGAAATCATGGTTAACATTTATTTTTTTCTCATCATGAGTTCCCTTTTCTACCCTATCACCATTAGTAAGCATTTCTTGTAGAAACTTTGTCAAATTTGTCTGAAAATATTCCATGACTTTCTTTAAATCATCCATATTAGCTTCCACGACATCCATCTTAGCTTCCACACCATCCATCTTAGCTTCCACGACATCCATCTTGGCTTCCACGTCATTCATCTTAGCTTCTACACCTTTCTTTAAACCATCCATATTAGCTCTACGCCTTTCTTTAAACCATCCATCTCAGCTTCTATGTCATTCTTTAAAGCATCCATCTTATTTTCTGTTACTTTTTGTGCAAGTTAAATTTGTTGCACTTGGTCTCATAATTTTGATATATCATGTTGCATTTCTTCGTCTTCTACATGAGTCATGCTAGAGCTTTCAGGTTTCTTACTAGGTGTTTCCATTTTCTTTCTTCGGGGCATCAATTACCGATAATAATGCTTCACTATGCCCTTTGAACTCCTTCAAACTAATTTTTCAAACCAAGCTTATCCAAAAATTAAAAAAAAAAAACTACATACATTTTTTCACTTTGTAGGAGCTCGATATTGAATCTGATGCATCTCTGCAAATTTTGATCTCCCAGGTCTAAAATTGATTCCTATGGTAACCCTATGAGGAATATTTCTAACCCCACAAGTTTGATCAAGATTGGATTTCCCAATAAAGCATTATGCCAAATCTCCCACGATGACCTGAGTATATACTAGTTCACTAGATCGAACTTGTATGATGTGCCACGGGTCACTATTTCAACCTTAGATTCTGAAAATGATACCCAAGAAAACTACAATCTGTCCTCTTTATTTACCTTCTCACGAAAATTAAATTTGATGCTCAGAGAGAAAGTTATGATGATTTTTCCAAGATGGCTTGCTTGGAATGTAGTTTTAGGGTCTTCAAAAACCCTAAATTCCTCAAATTATATCTCCGAAAATACAGTGACACAGGATCTACAATTCGAACAAAAGGTTCAGTGCGATTACATCTCAGATGGGTTTTTGTGTTATCATCTAAAACATTACAGAACAAAGGTTATAGCGAAAATTGCACGATGACTTGTTTGGAGCAGCAAAACCCTAGAATCCAAAGCTCTAATACCAAATGTTATGAAACTAGCTCACAAAAAGATAGAAAAGATATATGAACGCCTTAGAAATAAGCCTTTTCGAGGGGGAAACCTCCTTACCATTACACAAATGAACAATTCTTGGATGATTCAAATGACAAAACCTCCTTTCTATATATAGGAGTCTAAGGGGTCACAATATAACCAATCCGACCTAACAATAATAATATAAAGGCACACAAATAACAATAGAGGGATTCTATGGGGCACAATAATAACAATATGGGGACAATAGGGGCACAAAAATAAAAGTAAGGGATACAATGACAATAGTAATGGGGGAATCACTGGTATTATAGGGACCTAACATTGTGCTTTGATTGAACTTCATGATTTGCATTATGGCTTTTATTTTCTTACTTGGTTTACTGTCTAACCCACAAGTTGATCTCTTGACTTGGTGACTTGGTTTCCACCCAGCTGCAAGATTGCCTTAGAGAACTACACAATCCTTGAGGGCAACCAACCTTGCTCTTGGGAATTGCACAACTCAAGCTGACAGTGAGCCTTTGGCTCCAAAATTGCATAGAGCTAGTGGAAAACCATCCTTTAGATGGGAAATTACATAGAACATGAGAGGCAGCCCAAAGCCACTCAACCTAGAAATTGTGTAGGACCTCACTGTGCTCAGAAACTATGTAATTCATGAGCCAAAGGCTTTCCCAGTCTTATCCAAAACTGTGCAATATTTTTGGGAAATGCATGGTAGGTCCCCCCCCCCGCCCATGGAAAAGAAAGAAAACTAATGAGAAAGAATCATCCCTATGAAGCAGGGATCTATTATTAGTTTCAGGAAGGTTGCACATTGCTATCCTTAGAAGTTTCTACCATGTGTCGCTCTTGTACTTAATCTCAGGAATACACGTAATAAGTCCAATTTTCTCAATTCTATATAATGGACACCTCTAGAGCTCATTTGTACATTCAATCATCAAGCTCTAGTATTCCTGAGGAGATCAAGGAGCCTTTAGAGCATTGTTGTCACTTTTCTAGGTGAGTTTTTCTTTTATCATCTTTTGCACTTTTTCTATCGCGCTTTTTTGTTTAGCTTGTGTGAGTGTTGTTTCACTTGTTTATTTAAATGACTGTTATAATTTTAACTTGTTTTATCTTGTAGAAGTGTTTTCTCAAGTTATAGATTGCCTTTCCCAAGTTTCTCAAGGGTTTTCCCATTTTTTCACCAACGGTCGTTGTTCTGGTAACTCCCTTCACATACTTCATTTTCCTTTAGTTTAATCAATTCTTACACTTGTTTCAAATAATCCTTGCAATATGCTTGATTTTCACACTCCCATGGGAAGATATGGGCTCCCCTTACCAGAATATCAAACTTCATTGCATGCACTGCGTAATCTGGGAGCTCAAGGCCTATCTTGTCCTGGAATGGATCCAACTGCACACTACACAGTTCTAGGAGCTAATCTACCAGCTTGGCCACTGAGACTGCAAAATGCGTAGCCTTCCCAAGCATTGGCCCAGACTGAAATGCGCATTGCGCAGTTCCAGTCATCAAGGTTCCACACTAACTGCCTGGACCACACAGTGTGCAGTTCCCACAGTCAGTCACCCATGTCATTCAAATTTGTGTAACCCTCTCATTAGATTACTTTGTCATTGCTTCATCGTTCCATGAAGTTAGATTTGTAAGAGCTAATGTTTGATTTCCATGAGTGTCCCTTCTATCCCATAGGTACCACTCTCTTGAAGCACTTATCTCCAATAGTAATTGTACCATGGTACCAAAGAGAGTTGCTTCAAGAAAGACCACCAAAAGAAGTATTGGGGAAGTAGTTGAGGAAGCACCAGTTAACTTTCTAATTTATGTCGACACTCAAATTCTCATAGAAAAGGAGTCAACTCTAACATGGAAGCAAGTCTAGTAGTAATAGTAGAAGGAAACGATATAGTACAAGATCGTGGAAAGAAGATGTTGTTGACATAATAGAGGGAGAACAAAGCTTTAGAGTAAAAGCAGATTCAATCTTCATGAAGGTAGATTTGACAAAAAAAAAGGAAGCAAAGGACACAGATAACACAGAAGAGGAATAGAGAAAATCAAAGCTTGCAGGTGGCAGAATTTAGATCACATCAAGTAGAACAAAAACTAAATGAAGGACGAGAGTTGTGGAGGAAAGAACAGGAAGAAAAGCAGAAGTGGGAAGAAGAACAAAGGTAAGGTGTAATGATAGATCAAACATCACCAATATAGGAATATGAGCCGGAACATCCAACAACTGAGGAAGAAAGTTAATAGATGTAGGTTCCGTTACCAATGCTAAACATAAGAACCAAGTTTGGATAGAGATTGATGAGTGCATGGAGTAGCTAAGACGACAGTTCACCAGGGAACACTTAGATTTGAGCCCACATAACATGCAGAAGTACATTGGTGGTCCGTCATGGTCAACACCATGCTACACATGCTTCATAATGAGTTGGACATAGGTTCCAAGACCATATACATGTCTGCTATGGAGGAAAGAGTCCACTTTTAGGATGAAAACAACAGCAAGTTTGGGGACACCATCATGTAGTACCAAGATTGGCATGTGACTAAGAAGCACCAAGTGGAGCTTTTCAAGTAGGTCGTTCCCCAAACTTCAGAGTCATAGTGTTTTTTCTTGTTGGGTTGTCTCTAGCTTGTTTTTCCTTACATGGGTACATGTGGAAAATGTAATATTATTTTTAAATATGTTGTACATAAGATTTCAAGTGTCATTAGTGGAATGTGAAAGGTCATCATGTTATGTAATGAATTACTTGTAGGGAAGTGGAAGAGTCATGGGGGTAGTTAAAGAGTCACAAAGGGGAATGCCAAGGGTCACCCCACCCTTTGTTATAAATAAAGCCTCATAACTCATAGAATAGACTTTTGGGAGCCATGTTTTTGGCTAGGCTTAGGCTTAGGAAAGGTTGGGGAGTATTGCGACGAGCCTTGGCTTCTTCATAGCATAGAGCAAGTATACTTGTTTGGAGGAGCAGGTGTTCTTGACTATAATGTTCCACTATTGGGGCTAGTGGTTACCAATGGTGTATGTATGGATGGAATTTTCACTTATAATAATAATAAATGAGGCAGAACACTTTCATGCATACGTTTTTATTATAGTTGGACTATTATGTTTTCTCTAGCAATGTATGTTGTTTAAATTGTGTATTTTCTTATGAACTACTTTGTATGCAATTGTATGAATCATGTTGAATGCATGTTGTTGGATTAACCCATCACTTTGTTTTGTGGACTATTCCACATTTCAACTTGTGATGTCATTCCATTCCTGTGTTCCTATTAGGTTTCCTACTATTACAAGATTTTCTTACTATTACAGGCTTATAAGGGACACACTTCCTTTCCCCCTCCATGTGTTAGAATCCCCATGCATCTCACTTGACTCGCTACAAGGTGACACACTTTCTTCCGACAAAAGTCATCATACTTTTGTCTGCACACTACCGCGGTCAAGGCACTACATTACCACCCACTACCGAGACTCCTACTCCAAACGGTCTGAGGTCTAGTTGGGACTTCTTAGCAAGGATATCCACTGAATGTTGGTGGGTCCAACACTATCAACACGAAGGTAGAAGAATGATACAAGGTATGTATAATATATTGTTTTAGTGATATGACTTAGCTACAAGATTAAATGGAAAGTAAAGCCCTATTGTATGTTGAGAACATTACCTTCATAAATTACTTATGCATGCATATGAAAGTAAGTTTTATTTTGAGTACATGTGATATATTGGTTCTCTTGTTATTTTTCAAAACAATGTGGATTTCCTGATTTTATATAATTAACTAGAAACATTGATTTTGATAACATGATATTATTATTAATGCTTGTGATAAGCATGCTAACCCTAATAATTAAAGTGTGACAATAATATTGATACTCTTGTTGATCTTAGTTAAGTTTTATTAAGCTTCATGAATCTAACAAGTGGTAAAATTAGATGCCCTAACTTGATGATTGAAGCAATCTAAAGAAGTGATGTTGTGGTTATGATCCTTGAAGTATGAAGATAGATGCATATGACACTAATATTTGATGAATATTTGATGATACATTCATTTGTGATAATGAAGCAACATATGAAAATTTTTTATGACTAGGATGTATATATGTTTGAAAACCTGATATAGTTGTGAATCCATGATTTGAAAAATTTGTTGATGCATGACAATGTTATGATAGATAGGGTGATGAATTATGATTGAAGAGGCTTCCCATTCATATGGAGAAACTATCGATAAAATCCCAACACCAATTATTATATGCAAGAATACTCTTGATTATTAAAGCAAGGTGTATGGACATGAATAAATGATCATGATGAAGGAAGAAGTTTTGGAAACTTATGATTTGAGTGGAAACGGTTTCTCCTAGTCTAACCCCAAACTACTGGAAAAATTCTTAAGGGTGTATCTATAGGCCTTCCATTTGAATGAAAGAAGGACTATGGGTGTGGTTGAGCCTCTAGGATGTAAAAACTGAAATATTATGCATGAAACTAGGACAACATTAGGAATATGATAGACCTACAATCTTGAAGTGCATGGAAAAAAAAAACAATAAGATCTAAGATCTACATAATGTTTAATTTGTTACAAGGAACAGAATGAAGTGTTTTTTATTGCAAGACCACTTTAGAAAATGTGAATTGACCTACCTTTTGGAGTCTATTCATACTTATGTTGCAGGGCTAGAAAATCATCGCTAATAGAATCTTGAGGAGAATTCATAATTGAGATGATTACTATATTATGAAAATACCTTTATTTTGCAAAGAATGTGAATGAATTAACTCATCTTGTGTTTGCATGAGCCTTCATATCAGTATGTTATTTGTCCTGATTTGATCATTCAAGCTAGTGTGTCAACAAAGGATTACTCCTCAATATCTAGTAATTTCTGTTTTAGTTATTACAAATATTTCACAATGAATGGATGGAAGAAAATTATATGAAATTTCCCTAATGTATGCATTCATATTTAGTGGGAAAACTTATTCATATTATGATCAACTGGATGAATTGATGGAATCTAACTTGATGTTGCTTGATAAATGATAGTTGTCGACATATAAATAGATAAGGTTTTAACCTAGCACTTGAGTGTGAACCCTAATTTGAACGGTTTGAAAATGATATTTTCTATGGCTTTGATATTAACTTGGATTGGAATTTAAAGCTTGATAAGTAGACTTCTATTGAAAAGTTTAATAGTGATGTTGGTAGAATCTTTCATGGCTTTGATATTAGCTTTGACATTTAAGGCTTGATAAGTAGACTTGCTTGATTTGATTGCACAAGTACTAATTTGTTTGAAGTTGGGTATTGAGTCGATGTTATGTATGAAAAAATAATTATATGGTTTCAAGAAAGCTCCCTAGTCCTAGTATATCTGCATTGACAAGCTACCTAGAAAAAATAGGAAGATTGGCAAAACCGAACCTCTCCTTCAAAGTGGTCCAAGGTATGCCTTTGATTTTTGTTTTATATATTGAAAATCTATTCTTGACAGGTAATAAGCCTCTGATAATCAAGGTAAGAGGTAGTTGGCCTCGAAGTTCAAAATAAAGGATCTTGGAATGAAACATTATTTTATCGAATTAGAAGTTCAGAAAGAAAAATATGGTATGAAGCTATTTGAAAGATTTGTAAATATAGAATGAAAATCATCATACACCAAAATGGAATTAAATTTCAATAAACTATGTAGAAATGTTGATGGACTCCTCTAAGTAGTAGCACTTGATTGAGGAATTGATGTTTCTTGAGAACACCTATCTAGATATATGCTTTATAGTACACCTTGAAATAATATGCATGGGACAATCAATCGTGGTCTAAGATATACTACAAGATATGTAATATTGCATGGATGCACTAATGCTAACTAGACTAGAAATGTTATTTAAAGAAGAGCACATATGGGTGTTTCTTTAACTTGTGATACAACATGATATCTTGGATGAGTAGGAAATATAATTTGTAGATTTAAGCATAATCGAGGTTGAGTACATTGTTGCTAGCATGGATATTTGTGAGAAAAATTGGTTAAGGAAGATATTTGGAGAGTTGTTTGAGTACACTTTGGATATGACAGTAATATAGTAAGACAACAAGACTGGGATCTAATTGGCGGATAATATCGTACATATTTTTTATAAAGATATCTTCATAGATTGAGGTAGTTCTACTATATGAGACAATCTGAGGCTTGTGGTTGTTGTCTCCATGAGAGGGAAGATGAATAAGATATGCTCTTATGACATGTATTTTCTCTAAAATAATATTTGATTTGTTGTTTCGTATGAACAGGGAAGCAAAGGACTGCTACATGGAATAAAGTAGTATGATTGAACTCTCCAATGAGTTGTTTAAGAAAGTAAAAAATATGATCATGTTGATATATTTTATAGAGAGTGTTATCACTCCAAGAAACTCTCCTAGGTTGCAGCTCGGAGATGCCTGGTAACATGTAATCTTCAATATTGTTCTTAGAACTATTGGAATGGATGACGATTTGGATCAAGCCAGATAACCATTTCAACTATGTTTTTACTCAAGACATGCACGAACACCCTCAACTTACAAGGCTTTAGACCACTAATGCTCAATAGTTTGTAGATCCAATGAATGGATGGAGAATATTGACCATACTGGCATATGCATATATATAAATACATATGAATGGCTAGCTACAAGTAGTAAAGAAGCTTGCAAATCTAATTTATCAATGCAGAGATAAGTTGACAAATATTTAGCATTACATACAAAATAAACATGAATAAACTATCCAAGTGAAAGCTTAGAACAGAAGAGAAATGGACATTGAACATATAACAACAAAAGAAGCTTGTATTACGAATGAATTCAGATGATAAGATTGAGTAGCAAAGTCTCAATAGTCTCCAGAAGTTGAACCTTTGTTACCTTTAGTTTCTAGCCTTTCATAGGCCTTTTACAATGCTCGTGAGCTCTCAGAGGCTTGGAGTGTCTTAATCTATCCTTCCTGTTTTTTTTAACAACCTGATGCTATAACTAGGCATTCATAGGCTCGAGCATTTATTCTTCTGGCAAAAGAATAACCGCATTCTGATCTTTTGGCTGTGCTAGTAGGGAGCTTTGTTGTGCCAAAGATACTCCATGATTATTCTATTTATTTGGGTGAACTGTGCTTTCCACTCCATGATCACTTCTATTTGTTGTGGCTACATTGTGTTGGGCCTTGTTGTTTCCCTTTTTGTTCTTTGTTCTACATTGGAATGGCTATTTGGGCCCCTGTTATCTTTTAAACATTTAGAGTGACTGTTTTTTTGTTAAACACTTTTAAAAAAACACAATAACACTGTAAAATTCCCGCCAAGCTATTCCTTTTGGACTTAAAAAGTCCTTAAACATGGTCTATATTCCTATTGGGTCTACCTTTGGGGTGATATTACATCTCCACCATTGATCTAAGAGTTCTAGATCTAATTGTGGTGATCCATTCGGGTGCCTCTTTTGTACTGGAGTTAACTGCCCGATGAGGGTGGTTTTCTCTCTCCTCATCCTAGACTCATGGCAACCGATGTATGGCATCGGGTAGAGCCTGGCCAAAACCATTTACCGCCCATGGCTCGCCCAAAATCCTGCCTATTATGTGATTTCTTTTGTGTTTCAAAAATGCATTAAAACATTGAAAAGCATTAAAAAAATGGTTCTAACAGACCTGAAAAATTATACATTTTCATTCTCGAACCCTTTTGGTCCAGGCTTCATCACAATCACACTACACCAAGCTTCCTTTGTATTTCGTTTAAACAACGAAAATACACAAAAAATATTAAAAAATGGGCTTTTGCGGACTTGAAACTATATATATTTTGCTTCTGAAACCCATCGGGTCCAGGTCATTTCGCATTGCACACATATATGCAAAGTCCCCACCCCATGGTGATGGCTGATGCAATATAGTGATGCGATCAATTGCCATCACATGTTGCTCATCCCAGAGGTCTTCCATATATGATGGTGTATGTCCTCGTAGATTGCGACCTGCTGATTTGATCATTGGAGATCGCTGATCGAGGGTGTCCTCCATCAAACCTTAAGTCCTCTCTACTTTCTGATTTACAATTTTCCACTTAGATTTGGGCCTTTGATTGGCCACATCTAACGGTTGTTGTGCATTTCTATGCTCAAGCCTACAATACTTGGTTTTTTGACTATTTTAATGTGTTTTTGCCTCTCGATAGTGTATTTCTGCCCTTCCAAGGGCTCTTGGCATGTGATGGTTTTAACTTTGAATGATCCTTAAGAGGATTTTGAATACTTTTGGGGCATACCTGGATCCTTTGGCATGATTTTAAGATAACTTTGGAGAATTTGGGAGTGTTTTGGGTCCATTTTTGGGCCAAATGCCTCCAATGCTAATAGGGAGCAACATGGATTAATGGATGAGACCCTCTTAAGTAAGGTTTTGGGCTGATTAAGGACACTAACCTACCTCTTCCCCTTTATCAGAGCTCCTAGGGTGAGGAATTGATTCATAGAGCTCCTAGGGTTCAGGGATCTCTGGACAATAAGGTATCTCCCCTATTTGTCACCCATAGGGTGTGTGTGATCCTTTTCCCTTTTGAAAAGTTAGGTATCTCCTGCTATCTTGGTATATGAAGAGTATACCACAGTTAGCATCTAACTTTCCCACCCATCTAGCCAATGGGTGTTGGTTTCTCAAGTTAGGTATGGTCCTTATTATTTATGGTAAGTGACATCCCGCTCAATCAAGAGATGCAGGTGTTCTACCACATGATTCTCAAGGGTCATTGCTAGGAAGACCGAAAACAAATAGGATGGTTGTAATCCTTACCTCATATAGCAAGTGGTATCTTTCCCAATAATTGCAAAATGGGATCGTTGTGATCCTTGCTTGGTAAGCGGTATATCGACAATTTCTCGATATAAGGTGGTAGCCGAATGCTCCCATAATACCTTCCCCACTGTCACATACATGAGGTAGCATTGGCTCCCCAATGACGAGTTTCTTGGGCAGTAGTATGGGCTCCTCACTAGTAGAGATCCCATGTCGTAGCTATGGCTCCCTTATGGGTACAGGGTCGTATCTTCGGCTCCCTTCCAATGTCAAATTCTTATTCTTTTATATTTGAGAGTGTTCAACATATGAGTAGAGATGAGTTGAGATAAGCAAGGATGAGAATATATGATTTTATATGAGTAGACATGAGTAGACATGAGAAGAGATGAAAAAAGATAACATTTGGTGATGAGATATTTATGATGGGATATATGTTGCATTCAGTAATTTCTCCCTAGATGAGAGGGAGTGTTAATTTGGTAGCTCAGAGACATTCCCTCCATTAGAAAATCTTCCTCATCAAGGAAGACCCCTTTTATCCCTTCAAAAAATTTAATTTGTTTAAAGAAAAATATATTTTAATATGGAAACCCTCATGTGCACAAATGGACAGGTTGTTCCAAAAGAAAAATTGGACACCCTTGGATGGATATAAATACAAGTCAAGCGGCCCTCATTTGGAGACAATCATCGAACATTTTTCTCTTCTCTTCTTTGGATTTGTCTCACACAGGTTTGAAATTGGTTATTTGGGAATTTGTTCATATAGGTCTGAAATTACAAGGTATGAAGCTTGAACGTGTGATTAGGGTTTTGGTTCGTAGCTACAGGGTTACTATAGGAAAGTTTCAACTATAACTGCATGCATGCAAGCCTCTACATGTGGCAGGAAAGTTTCAACCACACAAATACCTCTCTCTTCATCCGACCGGGACCTAGGGTTTCTTTTGACAGTTGACCACATATTTCGATAGTTAACCACAAATTTTGATAGTTTACTAGAGATGTTAACAGTTGACCATAGGCTTCTAAAATAGTGTTTTGACTAGTATTATTTATGGGTTTATCTCTCAAATATTCTTTGGTTAATTTTTTTGGATAGATTTGTGAATGAATAAATGGATATTGTTCTCTCTCTTTGTTGAACATTTTATGACAATCTAATAAGAAGAATAATTTGAAAGGGTTTCCCCCTTGTGAGGTTTTTCACTAGCCTCTGACCAATCCTAGTGTCTCTATGTGTGAATACTTTTCTTCTATTGTTCCTTTATATTTTGTTGCATTGATGATGACATTGTTCTTTCTATATAATTGTGTATGTTTCTAATGATGTTTAAACGTTGTGGGGTGAATTCAACATGTAAATGATGAAAGGAAATTATCAAGGAAAATAACAATATAGTCGTAAGGAAACCAAAGAATTCCCCCCATGGAAAGTATGACTATAAATAGATACATTATGTATAAGAAGAAGTTATACAAATGGATTCCAAGAGGTTTCTTGAATTTACTTCTAAATCTATCCAAGTGCCCCACCTTTGTCTCAAGTGAGAGTGGCATAAGGATGGCCAATATTGGTTGGGTCTTTGGAAACTAAAAGAGGATATCATCTTGTAGAATCTGGATAATATTAAAAATATTGCATAATTTAATTTTTTTTCAGAAGACATCACATTAGATTGATTGGTCTTCGTGTTTTGAACCAACCAGTGTGGTTCATCATCAGGACATTTAAGGATAAATTGAGGGGAAATGAAGATATGGGGGGGAAGTAACTATGATAGTATAAGGTGGTGATCAACCCCAATATATAAAACCAAAATTACCTCTTTGTCTTGACTAGTGTTAAGAAGAAAGTGAATATTTCCATGATTAAATTAATTATCATGAGCTTCATAATGAAATTGGGTGTTGGTCAATTCTGAAAATGCCATGAGATGAAAGATTTTGTCACTAGTGTGATCCTAAGAAGGTTGATTATGAAAATCACTTTCTCTTAGATTGACCATCTTATACTCACATTTGATATAATTTTATATATATTTTTCACACTACCAACCTTCTTGACTTTTAACTCAACAAAACTATGGTGATTTAGGAACACTTCTCTCACTTCTCCTTTAGCATAGAAATAAAGTGTTAAAGAATTATAATAAATATCTTACCATATTAAGGTCCTATAGGCGATATAATTCTTAGTGGGACATTGATCATCATCATCATCATTCTACAAAAATTCCATCACAATAAAATAAAATAAAATATTTTTATATTATTTTGATACATAACATTTTCACTCCCAATTTTACCTTTCCTACAAAATTCAGATTTTTTTTAACAATTTCGAACAATGTTATCCATGCTCCCAACATCCCATCATTCTATACATATTGTACAACATAGGTTCCAACAAAATAATTAATTAATTTAATGGTTTTTTCTAAAATATCTTGAAAAATCTTTTTTAATAACCAATAATAATGCTAATCATGTTTTTTTTTTTAATTATAAGCTAGGCCATCTAACCTATAGCTAATGACTTACCATTAGAAAATACTAACCAGTTGCAAAAGTACAAAAGTCAACAATCTAATACAATTTGTAGATTGACTATGAAATCTATACCTTTATTTAACCTATGCAACAATGTTACTACATATCAAAAAAGAATTAGAAAGTAGCATTCTAAAAATTCATACTATGGGAGATTCCACATCTATATGATCAAGATGAGCTATGCACACTTCAAAATTTGAGAAACATAGACCATAAAGTTTCTTCACCATGATATAATAATTAGTATTTAGTTTATTCATTTGGACCTTCAATTCATAAATTTTAAGAAAGATTTCTTATTGGACTTAAATATTTCAACTAACACCTTGCCCATGATTGTATTGAAATGCAAATACAAATCAATAGTCTAGAAATATTCAGTTTGTTGTGTGGGAAACCTAATGTGTCACATTCTCCTCCACCTCTAAATCAGTAATGAAATAAAATTCCACCTTGTTCTCTCATTCTACATTGTTCATTTCCCTTGGAAATTATAGATGACTTCCTAGTGTTTTACTGAATATACAACTATGGACAAAAGTATCTTCCCTAGACCTAGTCACCTGGTCTAAAACAACATAAATCAAAGACTATAAAATTTTCCTTAGAAGAATTGGAGAATGGAAATATGATATACTTGTGATCCATTAGAAGCTCTTCTCTCCTCTTGGTTTATCAGCTCCAACTGAGCTCCAAACACTATAATGAGAACCCACAAAAATAGACAACACAAGCCAAAGATATATGATATCTATGAGAATTATCCAATCATTCTATTCAATGGATCAACACAGAATTTAAACACATGTACATAAACATAACATAACACATGTAGGAAAACTATATACTCTTTGTATCAAAATGAAAGGGAGAGAGTTCACAACCAAAAGTGAAATTTGATCTTTTAGAGAACCTCCCAAGTTAACTTGTCCTTCCTTGACACAGTGAACACCTCAAAGCCACCCTAATGCATGAGAATGAAGTCTCTCTTATGATCAAAGCAACAACATAAGGGTATGATTAATCTCCAAAATCCAACCTCTAGCTTATGGATGGAAGTAAATATATAGGATAAGATGGAAGTGTAGGAATTACTATCCATTTTCCAATGTAGGCTTGAGATCCACTCCTGATGGGAGGATGAGCTGAAGGGATAAGAAGGTGAAAACTCCAAGGTAGGGGAGATAGGATTTTAATTTATTATCCAAGGTAAATGGTTATAAAAACTCATGGAATCTTTTCGAAGAGGAAGATTTGAGATTCTTTTTATTTCTCCCAAATTTTCTTGATCAACACAACCCCAAGAAGGGAAAACTTGGTTTTATTAGAGTAGGTGAAGAACTAAGCAACTTGCCACTCAAAGCAATGCCCTAAAGGTTCAAGGTGTGTTGGACCTTAAAAACGTTGAAATGAATTAGTGAAGGTTAGAAACTAAGGGACTTGATTGAGTCATGATTAGGGATTTGTTTAGGGATGATGAAAAGGTGTTCATTGATGTTGATGGACCCGATTTGAAGGCCTATTAACCAGATGTGACAAAATCACCTATAGTAGATTTCCCCCTAAAGTGAAAAGTCTAAAAAAATTGCTGATGACTAAAGTGCTTTACCTTGTGACAAGTCTGGACCAAGAAAAATTGGTGAGATCATCATCTGTTACAATACATTTACATCATGATACCTTTGCTGAGGGATTTATACCCATACTCAACACATAAGCTAACATTACATGTGCAATGATCAAGTAGACATGTATGTTGATGAAAAATGGTGGAACCATGATTATATGATTGTCCATATGATCATATCCATCACACATCATGATCTTGTACTGACCCTAAAATCGTATCCCAGATGGTTGGAACTAGATTTGGGTTCTTCTATCTCGTTCACTTAATCAATCAACGTATGAGTCTAACCATGTGAACAATGGAGTTGGAGTCAAACATGGAAGAAATGATTTGATTACCATGCAATGATGTAAGTCATTAATAGATGTGAGATAAACCATCGATTATGTAAATGGATCTCAAGGTACTACAGTACAATTTGTATGGTGTGAATGAATGAGTTGAAGTCAAAAACCACATAGAATCTGTCGGTCTAGGGCCAATGATGTAAACCTATTGTTGAGAGTGAGGAAACTTGCCATTGATGTATGCAAGTCAGAAGGTAATGACGAAAGAGTTTCTAACTAAAATACTTGGATAATGAGTTGATTTCGACAAGAAGTGACCCATCTCAAGAGGGTCTTGATGTATCCCTCATCAACAACACGAAATAAACATCATGATTCAAGACATAATGAATTTGATATGGAACTAGTTCATGAATGAAAAACATTGAATGAAGGCTTAAGAGTATCGTAACCTATATCATCTAAATTACTTCTCTTGAACACATCGAAGACATTGAATGTACGTGGCAGCATTAACCCAAAACCGAAAATGGAGGCTCTGGAATGGTGTAATGAACCAAACTACAAGAAGATTTCCCAACCCAATAGCCATGGAGATGAAGTGGAAGATTTTCATGTTCAAGAGCGAATCATTACCATAATAGGTAGAATATCCCATTTTCACAATTTGGCTACCCATTGCTAGTCAGTACCTATTTATTTTTTTAACAAGCTTGAGCAGGATAACATATGCTTGATCTGTAAGTTCATCCTTCGAATGAATCCCTTCAACTATGTTTATAAAACCTTGAGAAGGATTGGTTAGGTCCTTTCATGTTCGATGATTCCATTACTGTTTAATGTTTTTAACGATTCTAGCAAAGGTCTAACTCGACATATTTTTCATGTTTAGAGAGTTTGAAAAAGAGGCGAAAAACGAAAACTATAAAAGTTTCTTTTTTGTAGATAGTCTCTTGAGTTTGAAAAGGTAGAAAAAATACTCAAGAGAACCTATTAGCCATGTTCAATGATGGTATTCCTTTTTCATAGTTAGTTTAGCTCAGTTCGAAAAAGGGTTAAACTTATATTGAGTAGATGTATTTTCATTTACTTCATTGAGTTCAAAAATACAAGTGCTAAGCAATCCTTTCATGTTTTCGGAGTCTAAAAAGAGCTGAAAGAGGACTCCTCATGGAGGAATGAGTGGTATAAAGGGTAGAAATTGGTTTTGGTCATGATGGAACTGCTCAAACATGCAGAGGTCAAGAGGCAAGCTAACAAGACCACTCATTTCACTTGTTCTTGTGGCAAGGGAAAAAAGAAAGTGAAAGCATATGATTAACCAAGAAGATGGCGACGACGAAAAGGGAAAACCAAGGCTCATCTAGTAGAAATAGGCTGATAAAAAATGGCAATCATGAGAGATAGGATAATAATGGTTTCGTTTTTACACAAGCTAGAAACATGGGAAACTATGCTTGAAATTGGTTTCGTTTTTACACAAGACTGAAATAGAGAACAACTATGCTTGGAATAATTTGGCATGCCCTCAGCATAATGACTCAATTTGAGGTACATGACCCCCAAGATTCATTTCATGCACATAAGTAGATGACTGGTTACTAATAGGCAGATGGAATGAAGGTTCATTTACAGGATCTAGTGAAAGAATCGACTAGGAATTTATGAGATCTAATCAAATACTCGAATTGGAAGAGGATCTATTTCATTTTTTAATGAGATTGACACAAGAAAATAACTATGCTCAAAGGACCTTGCTTCATTTTTTAACAAGCTTGACATGAGAAACAAGAGAAATTGTAGATTCTCTATAAAAAAATTGGTGACCATACTGGGGAAGATGATCTTGTAGAGGACCTCCCAAGTTGACTTGTCCTTCCTTGCCATAATGTACACCTCAAAGCTACCCTAATGGATGGGAATGTTGTCTCTCTTATGATGAAAACAATATCATAAGGGTATGATTAATCTTCAAAAGCATACCTCTAGCTTGTGGATGGTAGTGAATATATAGGAGAAGATGGTACTTTAGGAATTCTTATCCATTTACCAATCTAGTCTTGAGATCCACTCTTTATGGGAGGATGAGCTCAAGGGATAAGAAGGTAAAAACTCCAAGGTAGGGGAGATAGGATTCAAAGTTCATATCCAAGGTAAATGGTTATAACAACTCCTGGAAGCTTCTAGAAGAGGAAGCTTCGGGATTCTTTTTATTTTTTCCAAATTTTCTTGTTCAATGCACCCCTAGCAAGGGAAAACCAGCTCTAATTAGAGCAGGGGAAGAACTGAACAACCCACCACTCAAAGAAGATCCCTAAAGGGCCAACTTGCGATGCACCTTAAAAATGTTGAAATGAAGCAGCGAAGGTCAAAAACTTAGGGAATTGAGTGATTCATGCTTAGGGATCTGTGTAGGGATGATGACAATGTGTTTATGGATTTTGATGGATCGAGTTTGTAGGCCTATTGATTAGATGTGACAAAATGGCCTAAAACACCTAGTAAAGTAAATGGATGAATATTTTCCAAATAAAGTAATAGTAAAGTAAACAAACAAGTATTTTCCCAATAATGTAAATAGTTGTAGACCTCTAAACCTATCAACTCCCAATCATGATTTTATTGGAAGGGAGGTTCTTTCCTTCTACCTTAATGACATTGACAACCAAATGAACTTGATCTTGACATGAAAAGCATAATAAGAAATCCCAAGGTACAATTATCTCATAGGCCTTGACAAAAAATGTGTTTGATTTAGGCATGAGAAAAGGAAGAGGATATCCCAAGAGAAAAGTAGAAAGATATATTGAAATAAGAGTGAAGAGGATAAGTGGAGGGATGTGGGGGGGGCATTAAGGTAGCCATAGACAAGAGGAAGGGAAAATCCTTAGAGACAAATTTATCAAGAGGTACTAAAACAAGAGTGAAGAGGTTAAGCTAGGGCAGGGGACTCTTACAGAAGGGTAGGTTGTTTCCTTTTTCCTCGATGGTTTTAACAACCAAATGAGCTTTATCTAGTCATCAATATATGAAGGGGGAATCCCAAGAAACAAGTAGCAAGAGATACTGAAGCAAGAGTGAAGACATTAAGGGTGACCCATTCAACTATCCACCAAAAATAAGAGCAAGGAGAAATCCTAAGGGAAAAGTAGCAAGATATACTAAAATAATAGTGAAGAGATTAAGGGGGGAGCCATTTAGCGAGTCACAAAGGAGACTCTATGGCTACTAAAGTCTAAAAAAGTATACATATTCAACCCTATTTAGATTTTAACTTGTGACCTCTTAAGAGGAAGGTCATGTTCTTACCCATTAGGACCATTCAACTTGTACATCTTTAAATAAGTCCATATTAAGATATAAAAATTTCACAATAAAATATTCATTTAAAAACAAAAAATGGAAATGCATTAAAAAATGAGTAATAAAATTTTGGACTTTGTTATTTAAAAAAAAAATCATATAAAGAGAAATGATTTTTTTTTTTAATAAATTGATAATTAAGTTTAAATTGAATAACTAATATTAAAACATAGAGGCTTCACTTTGGGGTGCAATACGATACCATGTGCATTCATATTGGGGGATATATATTGAGGAAAAAATGACATAATATATTGAACATATAATAGGGGTAAAGGGCTTTTACATTGATAGATATAAAAAATGGAGCTCAAATTTAATGAAAAAATATAAAGGGGTATAAAAAATGTTCATGAAATAATTGATACCTACAATATCTAATGAAAGTAGGGGTTCTTTAAATGCAAAGATGTATTGGGTTCATATTGGTAGGGGGTTAACTAATGTGATTTTTAGACATATTTTCCAATATGTAGTGAAATTAAAGCTATTGTTTAGTATGCCATGAACACACATGATATGTCAGAGGTTCATTTAGTGAAGCCCTCAT
>APFE031576247.1:53706-119064 GCA_000404065.3 Pinus taeda
AATAGATAAATTTCCAAAATGGGGTGATGAATGATGAGACAAATTATTTCCAAGGGGAATTAAATTCCCTTCCACATGGTGACTGAATGAAGTGTGATGAATAATATAGCTTGGACGTGGTGCATGAGAAGGTTTGTGAACAAGAAGAGGTTATTTGGATAGTTTAGATTGTAGTCAGCCATGACAATTGGCCTCAGGAAATGAGTGGAGCACTGCTAGTGGGGATTTCCATTCTTGGTCCATAGGGTCATTGTTTGTTCCAACCACACCCTAACTTCCATTTTTGAAAGGAAACAATGTACAATATTGCAAAAGGAATTTGGTTCAAGTTGGTCATCGAATTCATGGTAGGCTTTATCATTTGGGACCTTAGTCTGTGTGGGATAATCCTAGACATGGGTGAAACTTTTTTAGAGGGGAATTGGACAACACCTTGCTAGAAGTGTTTCTTCAACATTGGTATTTTGGGCTCCAGTACTTCTTTCTTGCTTTTGTGTCTTTATGTCTTGCACTTTTCAGGTTGTGTCTTTCTAGAGAAGTATAATGTTTGGTTGGGGTTAGTGGGGGGGGATTTGGTCGCCCATTTTCTCCCATTTCTGGTTTGATAACTTGCATGATTTAGTCCTTTAATTTAAGGTGCCTGTAGAGGTGGCAAGTTAATAGTGTTTGGAGGGATCAATTCTTATGTTCTAAGGGTTTGGCTTAGGAGCCTTGTTTTGAGGGAGGGGTTATGTAGCAATTCAAGCTGGTGGTTCAGCGAGTGGCAGGTAGGAATGGAGTGAATACATGTGGCCCTATCATAGATGAGTGGTTAGGTAGTGGTCGACCTCTCTTCAGGGGTAATATCAGAGGTTGAATTTCCTTCGGTGAAGCTTTCTTGGAAGTCATCATGGAGTATTAGATCTTCTAGAAGCTTTGTTCTCATGACAATGTTGTTTCAAGGCTAGGTATATGGACTGATCCATGTGAAGGGAACATTTATAGCATCATGCAATGCTAATGAGGAAGAGATAGGAGACGATTTGGCCCTCAGAGCCAGCGAATAGCCCATCGCATGGAGAGAAAGGAATATGGAGAAGAGGTAGAACAAGTGCGTGCTCACTCACTAGGTAGAGTGGTCTTACCTCCACCTTTTGACTCCTTGGAAGCTCAAATAAACTATGCTACAAAATTCTTGGAGAAATTGGCTTGCAACTTCCATAATGATCGAAATGAGATCATAAATTTCATGAATGACCTCCAACACAAACGGTGGCATAAGCTAAACTGCTTAGTTTCCCTTCATCAAGGGAAGAAGAGGCTTCTTGAAAGGCTGAAACACTTTAAAGGTAGAATGACATGCATGGAAGCACATGTTTATGAGGCATTTCATCAACAACATGGAAATGGTCTGGAGGACTAGGTTTTCGAGAATATAGCAAATTGAGAATGAAAGTTGAGTCTATTTTAATACTTGGGTGCTTTTGGTTACTATGAGCAAACTTTGTTTGGTCTTACAATTTTTTTGTTGTTTTTGTCTCTAGTTTTTTGTAATTACTGTCTGACCAAGAAGTCTGGTAGGAAAATTTTAAAGATAAGCACTTCACGATGTAACTATTTTATTTGATTTAAAAAAAATAATAGATAAATTAACAAATTCTTATATTTATTATTCTAATATAATTTCATCATTATGAATGCGATTCAACTAAGAATTATCAAATAATCATATGTAACATAATGTTAAAGTTAAATGGAGAAACAAAAGGCATTCATGCATAACACTACATATTTTTATGAGAGATCATCTATAGAAAGCGAGAAGGATCATAAAACATCATTAGTCAAATCACTTCCACTATTTAATTTATTATTTAATAATATGTTATTAAAAATAATTTATTATAATATCTATTTAATCTATATGTAATTTATAATTATATTATTTCTAAAAAAATTATTTATCACATTATTTTTAATGTCTAAATGCTTCTACTAGTTTAGGAAAAGAATTCATCATTGGTACATCTTTGCAAAATTCTTCCCACCTCACTCCTACTGAATGTAGTGGCCAGGAGAAAGAAACCAAAACATATTTCGAACTCCCAATACAACTGAAACATGAAAAGAGCAAGAGACAAATAGGACAAGTAAAATAATAACATAGAGAAAAAATTGATGATCATGGACGATATGAGGAGTGAACAGGAGTGAGATTCTCAGGCACATTACCAGGAAAGGAGGGTGTGTTAAATGAGTAATGGAAATGAGTTTCCATGTGCACCAGATAATCTTCCACAAGATCAAGTGTTTCCATAATTCTTCTTTTATATGTACTAGATTATCTAGATTTTCCATCATCCTCCATTGATGATTCTATGGCATATTCCTAAATTCTTTGACAACACTCCTATCCTCATATCTATCATCAATGGGTCGCTCCAATAGGGAAATTACTTGCATTAACTGCCCCTAAAAATGGTCCAGGGAAGGTGGAAAGTCAACATAACCCAAAAATACATCATGGTCAAGATCCACATCTTCCCCAAGGTCATATTCCCTCCTAGCATGGCCATCCAGCTAGCCTTGCTAGCCTACTCCTCTCCTCACATGACCCCTCTGGTGGAGCATGGCTTACTTCTAAAGAGATTTTCGTAGCCAAAGTTTTGTCCTCCATAACCATGGCAGGCAACACCTCTAAGAACAACACAAAGATGAAAGCAACTATCTTAGGACCCAACACTCCCAAGTATTCCCCTTCCAAACTCGTTTAAAAAAGAGGCCAAAAGCTCAATAGCATATAGTGATGAGTAATTCAGGGTGACCTGAGAGCTTCACGTGGTAAAATTACCCCACACCACCACCTTTAACCACCACACTAGAGTCCATACACCACCACTACCAACCCAATTTCCTCTTACTAGAACCTTGACGTAGGATCAACTAGTCAATATAGTGCCACCACCACTACCCATATTTGAATTGAAGAAAAACAATAACATGGAATGTTTGTGTAGAGTTACGTTGATGCCAGTAAGAGAGCCCCAACAGCTAGAGTGCGCACACACCACCGAGATATCAAGGTCATGACATGACTGTTGATTGGTGAAAAATTCTGAAGAAACTCACTCTCAGGTTTCTATCCTGGGATCCCAAATGTGGACCATTCATGCTGGCATTTATCCCCCTCCTCCACTCGAGAGAATCTCACCAAATTCTCCTGCAAAAGCATATCATCTACTACTTCCTGAACTCGCCACCACAAATACTCTGTCAATACAATGAGTTCCCAGTTTGAGCCATCCTTTATGAGATTGGATTACCTTACACTAGCTAACATAATCCCCATAGAACAAGGATGTTAGGCTCTCCAACAAAACTAAAGCTACAATTAAATAGACCAATGTGTTCACACTTCATGCATATACCTTCACCCACTTTTGCATGTGAGGCAAGTGTCATGGAACCAACTCGTTAAATGCTATCAAGCCCATATGGGAGGTTGGAATTCACGATTGCCCCGTACTTCTTGGTTCGCTTACCCCATTTGGGTATTTATCGTATAAATTTTATTTATAATAACAATAATTATATATTTTTAGTAATTATAAAATAAAAAGATAATAACTTAATGTCATTATTTATATATGTTTATATTAAATATAAAAAATATAATATATTGAATATATAAGATGATATTAAAAATACAAGAAATTCCCCCCCGACTGTAGGTGCCTAGTGTTGACGACTGTCATTAGGCATTCAAGGATAAATTGAAGCATAAGCCATCTAGTCACGTTTAAATTTATCTTGAAATTATGCCCTTAAGAGATGAGCCTTGGTCACTGTATTCCTCATTTAGTTTGCCTCACACAAATATTATGGCTCCTCATCATTGTTTGTAGTGATTGCTTGTTTAGTCAGACAAGGGTGGTGTCATGATGAGACATTCCTTAAGCTTATTTATTTTAATAATATTTCATCACAAGAGCCATTTGACAAGGAGAAAGATGAGCTTTTTCATGCTATTGTTGATAAATCAATAGGGCTACAATTGAGGTAATTTCTCTTAGACTTGATAACTCTTCATGATGTCATTTTACTTTTCTTAATTTTTAGCTTTTTTTATTTTTATTATTATCTTTTTATTATCATCAAACAACTACCAAAACATGAATATCAATAGTACACAAGGACACAAGATGTAGGTGTTTAGCGAGGGCCAAAACCTCTACTCTTGAGAGGAAAACCCATAAATCTCTTCTCTTCTCATAGATTATTCAAATGATGAATTGCAAGATCTCTGGACCAAGACCAAATCCTTTCCAAGACCATATCAAAACTTCTTAATGATGTTCTTCTTCCATCCAAGTTAAACCATGTCAAATCTCTCCAACTGCAAAATTTCAATCCCCGGCTTTAGATTTTTGGTTGGTAGGTCTGAAATTTTTGGCCCTCCTGCAACAAGCTAAAGCTTTGCACATGTGAGTGAATTATGGATTCTAGATATTCCTCTTTCCTTCACTTAGTATTCTTCTTCTTCAATGCCTTATGATGTATCAAATTTCATCCTTTCCTTATATTTCGACCCTCCTATACTCCTTGAAAAATTCGACCTAGTAGTTGCAAAGCCCTAGCCTTCATTTCACATGTGTGAGAGGTAAAGAGAGAGAGAGATCAAAAATATTGTCTTCCTTCTTCCTTCATGTCCTTCTCTTGCCTTCTCCCTTCTATTTCTTTCTTTCTTGAGTGAATGAGTGAGTGAGTCAATAGGAGGTCAAATGCTCTCTTATATATAGGCTTCTAAGGAGGACAACATGCCCTAACTAGGTCGACTTCTTCATTGCCAAGTAAACTTCACCTTGGAGGGGTATTTTAACACTTTTGAATAAAAAATAGTTCTTTTTACATGTTACAAGATGACCAATGGGGTATTTTACATATGAGAATGAATCTTTGACTTACTAACTCAATGATAAAACCTATAAGTACTTAATGGTTGCTTGATGTAAAATAAATTGACCTTGAGCATAAAATCCATGCTACAAAAAATAGTAATAATAGTTTTCTTTTTGATTTTACAATATACAAGAATCAAGAGTACATATGAAGATCGAACCTAATTACATATCTCAACACTCCCTCTTAAATAGGGAGGTATTCATAATAGCACAAGGACATTCTCATACTGAAGAGATTTCATAGGAAGAGTCAGATTGGTAAGCCATATCATAAACTATCTTATCAACTTATATTAGTGCATCTTATCATACCAACCAACATTGTCACAAAGAAAGGAATTTACTAATAGGTCTATGTCTCCACAATATTAGAGCATAATGTTAGGGAGAAAATGACTTATAGATACCATCATCATTGTCTCTCAAGGCACATACCCCATCCACATTTTCACAAGGTATGTCTTTTTAGGACCATTCTTGTCTTGGATTAACACATCCTCAAGGAATTTCCTTTTCGACTACTCTTACCTATTGGATGCCCTACCTCATCCTCAAAGAGTATCAAAAATCAAATGCTCACCAAATCCTCCTTCTTTATTCACAAAGTGATGACAAGAATGATGTATCTATCTCTCCCTTTCAACAAGGGAAGAGATATCAGCTAATAAAATCTTGTTTCTTAAATACAAAAGCTTCTTAATAGGAATATATTTTGTCAAAATATCAACTACCTGATCATCAAAGGAGATATATTGTAGCTACAACACCCCATCTTGAACTAATTTTTGTATGTAATGATACATGTTGTTTATGTGCTTCATCTTTTTGTGGAATACAGGGTCTTCTGACAATCTTATGCAACTGGTGTTGTCACAATGTATAACTATAGGGTCCATCGTTCCTTCAAACAAATGAGATTACAACTTCCTAAACCAGAAAAATTCTCTAATAACTTCACATGTTGCAATGTATTTAGCTTCAACACTACTCAAAGAAATTGATTCTTGATTTCTACTCATCCATGAGATCATATTAGATCCCAAGCTAAAACATCCTCTAGTAATGCTTCTTCCATGTATCTCACTACCTCCCCAATTAGAACATGTATATCCTATCAATTGGATATCATTATTTCTATCATACTTTAGGTAGTAATGTATTGTTCCTTGCAAATATCTCAATATATGTTTGGATTTTATCTAGCGGTCATGTCTAGGATCTATCGGAAAATGACTGAGAATATTTACTGCAAAGAAAATTTTTGTTCAAGTGTTCACAAGATACATAAGAGAGCTAACCAATTTCTATAATTTGTAGGATCCATAGGGCTTGAATCAAAAAATCTTAACCTCTTCAAATTTGTGATAAATGGGGTTTTCATAGGTTTATAGTCAATAATGCTAAACATTTGTAACATGTTAGTTACATACTTTCTTTGACCTAGATATATTTCACCAGGTGTTTTCCAACTTACAATCCCAGGTAATAGTTCATTAGCCCTAGATCCTTGATATTGAATTATGTTGCCAGTTGTCTCTTACATTCCTGAATATGACCTTCCACACCTGTTATGAGAAGATATTCCACAAAAAGAAGAATGATCACAGGTTCATCCTTCACTACTTTGAAATAAATATTTGGATTGACATAACTCTTTGAAAAGCCTAATATCTGTAGATATGTGTCCATCATAACATGCCAAGTCCTTAGGGCTTTCTTAAGGCCATAAAATGCCTTCTTCAAACCGCAAATGTGAGTTTCTCTATTATGTACTTCAAATCCCAAGGGTTGTTCAATGTACACCTCTTCATCAATAGTATCATTCAAGGATATTTTCTGGACATCCATTTGATGGATGCTCCATCCCATAGTTTATTCCAAAGAGACCAACGATATTATGGTTGTGTATCTAGTTGTAGGTGCAAATGATTCTTCATAATTGATGCCTTCCTGTTGAGAGAAATCCCTAGCCAAAAACGTTTATTTATCCTTGTCAATTCTTCCATCTACCACATGCTTAATCTTGTAGAGCCATTTGGAAGTTACCACAAATATGTAATTTGGCCTAGGAATTATTTCCCAAACTCCATTTTTCATTATAGATTGATATTATTCATTCATAGCATCTTTCCATGCTCGATGATGAACAACTTATTCAAAGGGAATGGTTGTACTTCAATTAAATTTTTCATATAGTCTGCATACCCTGAATACCTTTTAGGTTTCTTGTTTTCCCTGTATGTGCCTTTATCTTTCTTTCTGTAAGATTCTCTACTTCTTCTTTGAATTTTTGAAAAATTGAAAATACTTCATACTTATAATTAAGTAAATAAATCCAAGTCTTCCTTGAGTTGTCAACAATGAAAGTCACATAGTATAGATAACCTCCAAGATATTTTGTAGACATAGGACCACAGACATCGGAGTGAATGAGATCCATGATTTCTTTAGATCTTGAATAAATGTTCCAAATCATTTCTTTACATTTTTACCTAATGCACATCCCTTACAAATTCCTTCATGATCCTCATTTAGTTCAAACATGCCATACACCATTGAATTTAAAGTTGGTAATATTTTATAACGAAGGTTTCCAAACCTTCTATGCTGAATCTCACATGGGCTAACCTCAATGTGATCGAAGTCTTGAGCGAGAGGTGTAAGTGATCTGTATAGCCTTCCTTCATGAATCACGATAAATTTTACATTGTTGATTATATAGTACTTATCCCACACCATAAATTTTCCATATATAAAAAAGTTCTATCTCCTTTATATTCTAAACATGAAATGGAAAGAAAAAATTTATTCAAACCTAGAATAAATAAAAAAAAATTGAGATGTATGCTTCCTGCATCTTCTAGCTCCAACAAATTTGATTCAATTTCTCTTACTACATAACACTTTTTGTCTCCAAGTTAAATTTAATAACAATTTTTTCCTCTTGATAGGGTCTTTAGTTGTCTATATTCATCTATCATATGTTTAGATGCTCCATTGTAAATTAAAAAATATATTTTCATCTTCAAAAGTACCTGTAAGTGCTAAGAATAATCCTTTGTTCTTTGTAGTGGAGGTCTTAGTGATATAGCTCTTCATAGATGATATGAGATCCTTAAATGTATTTATAAGTTGCTTGAGGTGAATTTTCATCATAGGAAACTACTTCAATGAGAACCTCAATGACTTCTTCAAGGATTTAGTGATCTTCATCGTGCCCTTTTTCAACCTTACCTATAAAATCATTTTGTGGAATCAATAGGGCTACAATCAAGGTGATTTCTCTTAGACTTGATAATTACTTGTGATTTTATTTTATTCTTATTGTTTATTATCTTATTCTTTTCTTATTATTATGTTTTTATTGTCATCAAACAACTACCAAAACATGAAGAAAAATAGTAAAAAAGGACACAAGATGTAGGCTTCTAGCTAGGGCGTAAACCTCTCCTCTTGAGAGGAAAACCCACAAATTTATTCTCTTCTTATAGACTATTCAAATGAAAAACTCCAAGACCTCTATACCAAGACCAAGTTAGACCTTTCTAATCATGTGCTTCTCCTATCCAAGTCAAAACAAGTCATATCTCTTCCAGCTACACAACTTCGACCCCCAACTTTAATTTTTTGGCTCCCACTGCAGGTCTAAAATTTTCATCCCCTTGCAACAAGATGCAACTTCACATGTGTGGGAGAATTATGGATTCTAGAGCTTCCTTCTTCCATCGTTGGGACTACTCCTTCTTCAATGCCTTATAAGGGATAAATTTCCTATTTTTCCTTAGATTTAAACCCTCCTTGACTTCTTGAAAACTTTGACCTAGTAGCTCTAAACCCCTAGTGTTCCTTTCACACATATGAGAGGTAGAGATAGAGAGACCGAAAATATTGTCTTCCTTATTCCTTCTCTTTCTTTCTTTCTTGAGTGAATGAGTGAGTGAGTCCATAGGAGGTCGAGTGCTCTCTTATATATAGGCTTCCAAGGTGCATGACATGCCCTTATTAGGTCGACTTCTTCACTACTAGGCTAATCTAGTCATGGAGGGGTGTTTTCCCACTTTTGAATCAAAAATAATTCTTTTGACATGTTACAATATGAATAATGGGTTATTTTACATATGAAAATTAATATTTGACTTCTTGACTAAATGAAAAAACCTAGAAGCACTCAATGGGTGCTTTGACCTAAAATAAATTGGCCTTGAACATGAACATTGAAACCCATGCTACAAAAACTAATAATGATAATTTTCTTTTTCATTTTACAATATACAATAATCAAGATTACATATGAAGACCAAAGCTAGTTACATATTTCAACAAATATCACAGGGGAATTGTGCCTATAATGCTCATGTCCTTGTAGTCTGTCATGGGGCTACTTTTGAGTTTTTTTTTGTTTTTTCGACATTTGAATGTATAGAGGGATGTTTTTTTTGTGCTAGGCCACCACAAAACTCCCTTGATTACAGGTTGGTTTTGACACTTCCATTTCCCCTTGCATTTTCACTATTTAGGTATGACCTTCTTAGTGAATTCTCTACTTCATCACAATTCAGAAGCTCGAACTATTTGAGCTACATCAAAGGCATCACATATATCCAAATTTCATTATCATTCTACGGAACAATTTTCTATGATAGGTTTGGGTTTGGGTAATTTTCAAGTTTTACACAGTTTCATTGTTGTTAAATTGGCCTTTGCCTTCGGTCACTCCACCTATTGTTGGAGTAGTGGTTCATGGTGCTTTGTGGCTTCTTAGTGGCTTTAGTTTTTAATTCATGGTATTACTTGGCATGGATGTCTAATAATATCCCGTGGTTGGTTGTTGACTCGTGGATTCTTCCTAGACTTAAACAAATACCCCTTCACTGATCATTGGCTAGCAGCTTGTTGTTGGTATGAGGTCTATGATCCCTCATTGGAAGTTGGTTCAAATTCAATCCCAAGTCATTATATGCTTTCATGTAATGTCTCTACTTAATTATGGATAATCTCCACTATTTTTACATTCATAGAGTTGGCTATGTGGAATAGAGCCAACATTTTTGCCATATTTGGCACAGTAGCTTTTGGCACCAATCAAAGTTTTATTTTGATAGATATGCTTGTCAGAAAAAAAAAAAAAAAAAAAAAAACAAAACAAAAAAAAAAAAAAACAAAAAAAAAAAAAAACAAAAACAAAACAAAAAACATATGTAATCTGAAGAACCTTAACTTGTGTTATTAGTTCGATTACCCAACAATTCCTCACAATGACTCGTATAATCTAAATTTATTTTTAAAAATATAATTTTTTATATTTTGATCACATATATGAAAAAGAAATGTAAGTTTCACTTGAATACATGGTATTTCTATAATAATAATAATTATTATTATTTCATTTTATTGTTAATAAAAAAAAAAAAAATATGACAAACATAAGATTTTTTTATTTTTTTTCCATAAGTTTTATATTGAAATCAAGGGTTGCTTGATTCTCCAAGTGTCATATATGAAAGAGTTTGTCACTCACAAAACTCTATAGGTTACAAAATGTTTCCCCCTTTGATCTTAAAAGGGTTGAGAAATGAGTTTGTCACTCACAAAATGCCATAGGATAAAAAAGTTTGTATCTATGTCATCTTAAAAAGGTTGAAGATGAAAAACACTCTATTTTAAATTTCCCTTCTTATAGTCACATCTAATCTAATTTTAAAAATATTTAACATGTTACCAATGTTCTTAAATTTTTAAACAAACAAAACTATGTTGATCTTCTTAAGGGTCCATTCACCATATAAAAATATATGTTTTTAGTGGATATTAATCATCAACATAAGTTATTTCTTTAAAAGTTAAATATTTGTATTACATCCACATGGGCTTCACTCAATGAACCTATGATATAACACGTGAATTTGTGTCATACTAAACAATACCCTTAATTTGACTTCATATTGGAAAATAGCTCTAAAAGTGACTTTATTTAACCTCATACAAATATCAACCCAATAATCCTTCCCAATTAAAAAAGCCCCTACTTTCACTAGATATTTTAGGTATCCATTTTCCATTAACATTTTTTATACCCCTTTTTATTTATATCCCTTTATTGTCATTAACAATGGTATGACAATTATGCACCTCAAAAACATAACCTAAATAGTAGATAGCATAAAACTTGAAAGTTTCAATAAAGAAGAGGCAGACATAGGTTGGTTGATTTACAAATACATAATGCAGAAAATTTGAATGGAAAACACATATATATGACTCTCAATTGTATCTATCTTCTATTGAATATTGGAAAATATACACTACAAAAGTTCAAAATAAAATCTCAATAACCAACACAATGGCATAACTTTAATATCTATTATAAAATAGGAAGTGGAGAGAAAGTACAATGAATATGGACACATGAAAAATCCTATTTAGTTGGACTTTGTCAAATCATAGGCATAACCTGATCACTTAGTGCACAATAGTTGTGTTTTAAGAGTGCCAAGTAAGTGTGTTTCTATCAAATGATGAACTGGAGCATGGAGCATGCAAGCGTGCATCCCTTCCTTGAGATTTGCGTTATCTACCTAAGATGGTAATTTCTCATGCATAAGTATTCTAATTGACTAGAGATTTGCATCGTTTTAGTAAGAATAGATCATCCATGCTAAAAACAATAAAGGAAAAGTTCTAATAATAGAAAAAAATATATCCAAACTGAAATTGCTAAATTTGAAACAACATCTAAATTGAAATTAACTAAAGGTGTGACATGCGTGCCCTAAGCATGCATGCACCCTCTTCCAAATAATAGTATATTCCACTGTCCCCTATGGCATGGATGTGACCTATACCAAGAAATAGTATATGTCCATCATTGGGAGGATCAATAACTAAGCAACGGGTAAAAAATATTAACACGTTCATTAGACATAGATCATAGAGGTATTAGTAATGTGATGCATGTTTTTTTCTAGATCAAGGATTCTTTGAAGCGGGAGAGGGAGTAGGAAGCGGGAGTGGAAACGAGAGTGGGGAGTGACATTTTTAAAAGCTCTCGGGCTGGGAGAAATTTTATATAATATATATTTTGATGCATATATGTCAACAAAATCATGTAGAATGATAAATTTGTGATAAAAAAACATAAAAACATGGATTAAACCACATACCATCATTGATCTAGTATTTATAGTCTTCATCAACCATAGGTCCATAAATTACAAGTTCTCATTTATATAGCATGTAAGGGTGCACATAACCAAAATAACATTGAGTGTAATCCATATATGAAGAGAAAATACATTAACAAACAAATAGGCTATGGATGGTATCTAGCATCCAAAAAAATCATGCTACAATAAACACCTACATATCATCGAAATCATTGCCTATATTTGGATATTTGTCATTAATATCAACCCTTAATCATTAAAATTATTAAGATAGACAAAATGTAGCATGTCAAGTCAAGATTTTGTTTGGGTGATGGGTACATTTTTAGTAGTGTCATGATATAGGAGTTTGACAACCAATGTCACTAACATCAAGGTACATAAAGGGATTGGTGTTCTTGATTAAGTACAAGTTCCATACCCTATTACATGACAAAATCTAGTGGAAAGATAGCAATCCCCTGAATCCTTAAAACCTAAAAAACTAATAATTTCGCTTGATTTTGAGTGAGATCTAAAATTCTACTTTCTCCAAATAAAATATAATGAGGTCAGAACCACTCTCAATTATCTTGAGCCATTTCATGGTAATGTTAAATATTAAAATGAAAGAGAATGTAACTTTTACTTTAAGAATTTAACATTACCATGAATTGGATATCAATATGATGATGGTGCTAGACCCGCCAATCTTTAGGGGATCTCCCCAATGTGAAGTCCAAACTAGACCTCACATCGTTTGGTGTAAGAGTCCCATCTAATATGATGACCTGATTGCCATTATGTTAGAGATTTACCTTAGCTATTGCTATTTAATAGATGAGATTGTCAGGCTTGTAACTTCAAGAAAGCAAGGTGAGTGTGTCTGGTGAGTGCGAATGTAACTCTGTGTCTATATTCTCTTATTGTCAAAAGGGGGCAGTAAAGTGATCCTCTTGATGAGAGGGAATAGTTCCAAACTGAGAAGAAACACATGCGAACAACAACGAGGGTCTGTCCAGCATCCAGTGAAATAGTCCACAATGGATGCATCAGTCATGAAAACAAAGTTCAAGGGAAAACATGCACACCATCTAGAGGAATATTCCACACAGGGGTGATGGTCATTAAAACAAAGAAAACACAAAGATGGTCTGTCTAATGTCCGACGGATTGGTCCACCTAGACCAGACTGCAATGATAAATAATACAACACATCTTCAACAATATGAGCACTAAAATAATCGAAGCAGTTCAACTATCTTAGTACAGGTTAAGAAAACATGCATTACAAATGTTTAAAGAATAGTATTACAAACGAATACAAAACATGTGTGAAAACATGTTAGCCTGAGACAGGGTTCTGAATTAAGAAAAATATCCTTGACACATTTTTACACCATACATCACTAGTCCCAGTAATGGGACAATGGAGCCACTCCTCGCTCCTCAAAGAACAGACTATAGACTCTCAAGGCTATGTGGGAGGAGCCAAGGTGAAAAGTCCTTTGCTCATACAATGAGGGGGTATATATAGCCAAGGGGGTATAACTGACCCTTGTGACTCTTTGACTTCCCTCATGACTTCTTCAATTCCTATGAATTTTTTACTTTACATGACTCTTCAAATTCATGTGGGTCTCTTGGAATTCAACTTTACATTACATTGATTACAACAGGTATCGCCCATATTAGTGATGTGGCTGAGACAACTCATGACACAACTTGACATGACACTAGTGACATGTACTAGATGAATATGGTGTCTGTGTTGAGTTACTGTGTTATTGAATAATGGTATGTTCATGGTGTTGGCTTAGTGGGTCCTAATCAAGGTTCATAGTTAGTTGAGCCAAACAAAACCCTACACCGTTGGCCCTTTTGGCATCAACCCATGTAGCGCAGATTGAAGTCTCACCTTAAGCAGTATGGGGGGGGTACTGGAACCAAGTTTCCACATCCAGAGATTAGTGTGATGTCTTTTTATGCCCTACATTTGCCTCCACACAAATCTATAAGCCCTTAGGGCTTTGTACCGTAACTCCCTTTGGTCAGCCCTTAGATCTCGATGAAGGTTGACGATCATCTTTTGCGGACCTTGAATAGATGAATCACCTACTTATGTTCACCATAAATTATCCTTAGATCAAAATCTACTCAGATCTACTTAAGTTCTTGATAAATGTAACCAAAGGTATTATGATGTTCGTGTAAATACTTAACATGTATTAGGTTCAGTTAAGAAGACTTATCCCATAGATTCTCTCATCAATGCATCATTATTTCATAAAGACATTATTTTATCACATCATATATCACAAACATAAATAAGAGAGGTAAACAAATAAAACCACATGAATTTCTTCAACAATCTTCTATATTGGTCTTCAGTATCAAGTTACATACTCAAGACTTCCCTGTGCACTTAACTGTAGGAGTCCACACACTCATCTATGGACACTACTTTAGGCCTCTACGCGCTCAGCTACAGAGCCATTTTCCCCTATAATACTTACTTCTCTCCTCTATCTCTCTAAGACTCCATCCATTCATACCCATAGACCTTGACATAGATTTCTAAGAGACACCTATTTATAGCCTTCTGCATACTATCCCATGGTCCATGGACCATGGGTGGATCCCAAAAATTGACTCCACTTTACAAAAACGAGGGTAAACACCCTGTTTGACTCCTATCTACCTACGCGCTTCACATCCAAAATTTGTAGGGACTTTACATCTTTTCATCAAAATTTACAACAAAACTTGGGTTTTTAACCCCAAAATTGACCCAAGGGACCCCATCCCAATAGGCCACCAACACAAAGGTCGTGACTTGCCCTCGAGTCACTCGGCTACTGTAGTGATCCTATTGTGAAGATCCCCCAGCAATACCTCCAAAACTGTGAGCTCAGTAGTACTTTGTGTAGTTGCATGCTTGACTTTCTCAATGAGTTGCTCCGTAGCTGGTCCTTCTGTGGCCAGCTTCATCGTTTTCTCAGTCGTCTGCAAGCCCATCAACTTCTCCTGAATGTTGGTGGTAACTTGGTAAGCCTCACCTAACCAAGGTCCCAACCTTGTCTTTAGCACGACCTCCTTCCTCTAAGTTGCTTCAACCTACGCGTGAAGTTGTTGCCCCTCCTATAGCCGATGAGCCCTAAAAATGGATAATTATATGGGCTCATTCAGCCTCCTAATTCGACTTAATCGACCATTCTCATTAGTTTATTGCATGTTTTTTATTAGATTTATGCTAATAGAGTGAATTGGGTTAGTCATTATGCCAACAAGTCTAATGTGTGCTTTATGCAGTCTTTTTGGTCAATTTGGAGACAAAATCAAAGTTTTAAATGAGCACTTGGCAGCCAAATTCGTGGAGAGGATTTTTAGGAAGGTGTCCCCTTCATTTATGGGCCCTTACCTCAAATTCTCCACCATCAACTCGGAGTTCAAGGGCCACCAAATCGATTATCACAAGGACAGCCAAGCAAGTCAAGTAGGACTACTATTAACTACATGTTTTGGGTAGCCGAGTCCCTAAAGTTTAGGAGGACTGTTGGGGTCCTCAACTTGTATAAATAAGAGGGCTTAGGGCCTCATTTCTAGTAGTCACTTTGTAGGTATAATTGAGCTAGTTTGTAGTTCATTTTTTAGTCATTTTTTAGGCAGTAGTTTAGCTCTTCATTTCAGCACATTTCCAAGATTTTTCTTGTGGACAGTTTTTTATGTAACTATTATTTCATAAGCAATAAAGATGAATCCAGCTTTGCACCAGCTCTAATATTTCTTAGGAGGCTGTAGCTCTTGGGGTTGGGCCCATCTCAAGTGCCCAGTACCTCCTTTGTTTACCTTTATGTGTTTTTGCTGCATTCTTAGAATAAAATCTACTATTTAGATTTAAATCTTGTTTTGTTATTTAGATTGCTTTTGATGATTAAAATAGCTTGTCATGTTTAGATTTACTTGATAGGTTAATCACAGGGAAGATCTTCAGAAAAAGGCTACCAAGCACCTTGGATCTCACCTCCCCCTTAGTGGAATCATGAGCTGGGACCAAGGTGACCTTGCTGCCACCAAAAACACTGTCTTTGCTTCACCATGCAAGTATTAGTGTTGGATTCTTAGTTGTCGAACTTAATATCAGTTTTGATTGCATGCTTAGGTTTATTATTGCTTAGTTTCATAGTTATTTCATCTGATTTCATTGCAAATAAACTTATGTTCCATTTCTTTGCTATTATCTAGGTTAGAATAGGCTAACGTAGATAGGTCTTTGATTTTCCAAGTCCTTGTTTGTGTCGTTTGAAAAAAAACTTGCAGAGCACCTGTCATACTCCTCTATCTACCCATTCTCCATCAATCCCACCTGCTCCATCCTCTACTTAGAATCCTTGCCTTACATTTGCCACATTCACTCTCTTTGCCCTAATTCCCATATTTTTGTGCAACATTGCTCCACTCTGCCTTGAACAAATCCAACCATACTCACCAATCTTCAGCTCCATTCCCGAAGTTCTAGACCTCCTTACACCCTTATCTCACCTCCATACCCACTCCTTCATCTTTCTCCCTCCATCCATCCTCTAAAATCCCATTTCTGAACATTCTGTAGAAATTCCAGAACATCTTGTAGAAACCCTGCTCACTCCCTGTAGAAGCTCACGAAAGTGGTCTCTTGATCACCAAACTCTATGAAACTCTCTAGAAGGGTGCTAGGGACCCCTTAGGCCCTCTTCGAACCTTCCCAACCTCCTGCAAGCATTTTATCTCATCGATCCACCTCTGCACAGTCAAAAACAGTGAAAGCACATGCATGATAATTCTGACAACTTATTCAAAAATACAAAAAGATGTTTTCTTTAGATAGTGATAACTTAGACACATGCATTTTACCTTCCTAGAAGCCAGTGGCACCTCTATCAATAGCTCCCATCCTCTTTTCTGCATCAGTAGGACTAGATGGTAAAATTAGGGTTTTCTAGGGCTTGCATTTCCTTTCAGCTTTTCAATTTCTTTCCGCAAGTAGATTAGCTTCCTTTGAGTTAGCTTTGGTCCATGAGTTAAAAATATTCTTCTCAGAGCTCATAGAAGTTGGCTTAAGCCACTAGTGGACTTGTGCCAGCTGACCAAGTGACAGCTGCGGCAAGAGCTAGTACTTGTGCATATAGCACCGTCGCTTCCAAGTTTGTTATGAGCTACCAAGTTGATAAAATTAAAGAAGGGAGTCTCAGGAGTTGCAACATTAATGCTACAATATTGCGGCCCACCATCTTTTTGGCGCCGTTGCCGGGGAAGCGTCAGAGTATTGGTGATTGCTGCTTTTCTTCTATTTTCCACTCCAACCTTCCGCTAAGTAGTTTATTTCATTTCCATTCTGCAATTTCATTTCCACAAAAGTAGACTAGACATTTCTTTCTTTCATAGATTAGCATTTCAATTCTGCAAGCGTAGATTAGCATTTCGATTCTGTAAGCATAGATTAGCATTTCAATTCCGCAATTTCAATTCTGCAAGCATAGCTTAGCATTTCATTCCCGCAATTTCATTTCAGCAAAATAGATTAGTCCTTTCCTGCTTTCCTTTCAATTCTGCATTTTCATTTGAGCAAGATAGTTAGCTGCAGTTCAATCTATTTAAGTTTTGCAGGTACAAGTAGAAAAAAAAAAAAACAAAAATCAACCAAAAAGATTTTCTTTCATGCCTTGTAGAAGTAGAGATAATTCAGAAAAATGATTGCACAACACCCCCACTGCTTCACACAACCAACCTTCTCTCTTCTTCGATGGTTGTGATTAAATAACCCCTAGGTGGACAGCAAGACATATTTGAAGAACTTCTGGGGGGGAAGAAGAAGAAAACATTCCTCTGGAGCAAATGGCTATAAGTAGAAATGTTGGGAGCAGTACCTTTTCTTCCAATTCAACCTTTAGAGGTGAATGTGAAAATTTGATGGAAGATTTCAAGAGTGATATGAGGCAGTTTCTTGCCATGCAACTGGATACCTTGTAGATCCAAAGGAAGCAAGAGGAAGCCAGGAGGGCATTAGCCATGTTTTGTCCTAGGTGCACTAGAAAACATCCTAGGAACGAATGTCTAATGCACTCCCTAGAAGTGTGTTTCGTCTGTGAAGAATACCATCCTATGAATCAGTGCCCTTCCTTGCCTGGACTTAAAGTTGCATATATGAACCAAAGGAGGCCTCATGGACCCATACCCTACCAGTAGGGAATGCAAGGGACATCCCAGACATATTATGACCAATATCAAGCCACTTCCATGCCTTCTTGGGGTCCCCTTGCTCATCCTTCCTAGTTCACACCTCCTCCTTGTTCTTTCACAGATCCATATTATGCCCAACCAGCTGCTCATTCATTTCACTCTTATGCTCAGCCACAGCCTCAGTGGAATGCACCTCATTAGGGGTGGAGGCCCCAGTACAACTCTCCTCCCGCTCATTTGCCTCCACCACGTACCCAACCACAACCCCATCCACATCCATCTCAAATATGCACCCCCACTTAGCTACCCATACCACCATTTCCAAATCCGCACATTGCAGTAGCTCAACCTGATTGCAATGCTGAGGCACAACATGTCCAAATGACTCCTCTTGAGCTCAATGATCTTCACCATAGCTCAAGAAGAGTATTGCTAGAAAGAGATTATATTGACAACATTGAAGGACCACATCCAGCAAAAGAAGATTCAGAAGAGGAGATCAAAGAACTATGGGCTGCACTTGATGAAGAGAAGACATCAGAATCAGAGATCGAGAGAGCTCTCTCATGGTTACCATCAAATCCTCTATGTATTCAAGACGAAACTCAGCAAAAAGAGGAAGATGTGAAGGTCATGATAGAAGAAGACATGGAGAATGATCCAGATCAGCAAAAGGACCAAGGATATCATAGCTATATTGAGATATGGTTCCAGACGGTCACTAAGTTGCAGTAGTACTCTCTTCCTTAGCTATGCTTAATCCCTTCAAAGTCAAATCATTTGGTCTTTGAGATTCAGATACTTGTCAAAGCATGCATTTCGAGCCTCCATATCATCTTGTCTCTAATCTCGATGTGCACATGGCTCCATTGGAAGTATTCTTATAGTTGAGATCGATTTTGTTTTTCAAGTAGGGTAGGGTAGAAAAAAAAAGAGAAAGAAAGAAAAAAAATGAAAAAATGAAAAAATGGAAATAAGAAGAAAAAATCTAAGGTGAAAACCTCGTCGGAGACACCTTAGATTGGCTCATTGATTGAAAACCTCCATGAGGCAATCAATGGGTTGGGAAGAACGAAGAAAAAAAAGAAAAGAAAAAGAAAGAGAGAATAAGATCCCTGGGTGAAAACCTCCCTTGGAGGCGCCCAGGGCAGGCAATTAGGATGAAAAGCTCCATGAGGCACCCTAGTTGTTTTCAAAAATAAAAAATAAATAAATAAATAAATAAAACAGGACTAATCTCTGTGAAAATTGCAGGTTGCAGTGAATACATTGTAGGAAAAGAGGGGCGTGCAAAACGAGGACAGGAGTCCATACCAGGCTCCAGGACACCCCTTCAGACACTCCCTCCACGGCCACTCACCTCTCCTAGGATTTGGTCACATTTAGGTCAAGATTGGGCTTTCTACAGGAAGTTTTGGGCTTTCTACAGGATGTTCTAGGCTTTTCTACAGGAAGTTCTAAGCGTTTCTACAAGAAGTTCTGTATTTCTATAGGAAACATCATTTAGAACCTTCAAGCGAGCCAGATTCGATTTTAGAAGGGAATATAAATCTTGAATCTATTGGTTAGGCTTGCAAGCATCCATGTTTTCATCCCTCACCTTTCTCCATCATTTTTTCCACCTCATTGTACTTCTTTTATGAAAACTATGTTTTCTACAGGAAGTTCCTGTAGAAATTACAAAATGCTGGAAATAGATTTTAAAAAGCAGTTTGGTGAACATGGAAGCTTCATCAAGGGTTCATAAGTCCTCCTATAATCTTCAAACTCCTCCTCCATCATTTCCATCCCTGCATCACAGCCCAAGCTCATTTTTCTTACCATGCAAAAAAACTGCAGAATGCTTGGAAGCAAAAATGCATAGTGCTGAAAGTTGTTTTTGCCCTAACTTGAAAACTATGCATCCATTTGCAAAACTATTACATGGGGAGTTGTATAGGGGTGATGGCAACATGCCTGAGCAGTTTAGCCAATTCAGGTACACGATTTCTAAGAAATCAGCCCCCATCACCTTCAACCATTTTTGCATTTTCTCCATATCCGCGCATCCATTTCAAAACTTGTTTCATGGGGAGATGCATATGGGTGATAGTAAGCTACCCAAGTAGTTTCAGCCGATTTCGATGCATGGTTTTCGAGAAATTTACCTCTGTAATATTCCGCCATTTTTTGTTTTTCTCAAAATCCACGCATCAATTGACCACCATTTCGCTCTGGGAGGTGCATAATGATGATATAAACATGCTCATAAAGTTTCAGATCGATCTGATCTATCATTCGGGAGCAATGGCAAAAACAAGTTTATATCCTGTGGAAATTCAACATCAGCAACTTGAGGGTGTAGATTTGAACGTGGAAACAAATTCCTGCAGCTTAGATCTGACCAGAGGACACCTGCACAAGAAAAACAGCCATGAATCAGCAACCAAGCCATCATGCAACCATAGAAGGAAATGCATGCAACAAATGAAAGGCCACAACACCTCACAGCAACCACGCTCGACTTCCAGGTACGTGACTAAACTCGTTCCTCTATTGCATGAATCTAATTTAAGAACTACATGAACAAATGAAATGGTGGGATTCAGCCAGAAAGCTAGCCAGTTCGATTGCACTCATCGAGGGATCACCAGCGCACGTGTGTAGTCATTCATGGGAAATTAAAAAAAAACAGACAGTGGTAGAGATTTTGAACTCAAGTGCAACTAATGGTAAGGGATTCCAGGAAGAGAACATACAGTTCATCATGGCACTGCAGTCTGCATGTGGCCACGTACACCTGGCCCCCTCACTTACTCACCCCGAATGACGCCGAAATTGAATGATGCTTGGCAGAAAATCTCACCACTCTTTGTTCAACTGCGGTCACAACTGAAGCATGCGTCCACCACTTCCAGATCAGTTAACCAGTGGTCCTCTGCAAGATTCTTGCCTGATTTCTCGATATTTCTGTCATTTTTTTAAATCACCCACTTATCAGCTCGCTCAGAGGCGCAGTGACATTCTACAGGAAACCGGGGGGGGGGGTCTTCTACAGGAAGTACGGTATATCCTTCCGAAGCAGAGAAGCCGAGGTTTTCTTCATCAAGTTTGGAGTTCTCAGAGAGGTAGGCTCGAAACACACTCTCCCATGCATAATACGTTTGAAAGGTGGTGAATTAAACTGTTTTGAATAGCGACAAGTCTGCTTGTGAGTCAAAAATATTAGTTGCTTGTGTGTAACATGGAATTCTCAGTTGGTTTTGTGTCATCCTCCACGGTTTTCGTTAAAATGTTCCCCTGTAACAAAATTGAAGCACTGTGAGGGTTAACTTATGCATGAAGAATTCAAATTCATATGGTTGTATGTGTGCTAGGGATGAGAATTAAGCTCTGTGCCCTAGAAACCTAATTCTTCCTTGTATATACATCAATGGTCGAGTATTTGGGCAGCAAAGGCCTTAGAACCAGGGGATTGGTAAAATTTAAAAATTTGAAATTTCTTTTTGTGAAGTTCAAAGGAGGAAACCATAAACAACATTTCCTTTTTTGACCAAAGCATAGAACATAGTACTCTCACAATGCCAATGGGATGACCTTTTCTGACAAAATTCAGGGTCAAGATGATGAGATAATGGAGGAATTATTAAATGTCCCTGCGACCTAAATCAAAGACACAGGCCACAGTGAATTTCAGAGGGTTAACCCTCAAGCTTACCCCTGAACTCATTAGTTAGGTCACTGGTTTGCCATTAGGGATACCCTGGAGCAAAGAGGAGAGGGAATTAGGCCAAAAAGCCAAGAAAGAATTCTTCCTACCTGAGGAACAATTTGCAGAAGATTAGAATGGGGTCTGGATACCTAGCTTAAGTCCTTTTTGGAGTGAAGTCAGCCTCCAAATCATGAAAATACATTACCTGTGAGGGGCAGTTCAGTATTGTCTACGGCTATCATTTCCAGCTGCTGAGTGAACTCAGACATGGGATGGATTTACCCCCGGAACAAAAGTTGAGCATCCCTTATTTTCTTCTGCAATCATTACTTAAGTGTGGCACAAAATTGAAGGAAGGGACACCGGATCAACTAGTCCATTATGGGCTTATCAAGCTTCTAGTGGAAGATGCCCTCCATACCTACATTGTCCTTCTCTCCTGGGAGATTTTCCACAACATGTCCAAGGATGATGATATTTGAATTCTGGCCGAAGAACTCACTTCATCTAGCCTTGAAGAAAGGGACCACATTGAGGTAGAAGAGAAAGCCAGGGGTAAGGAAACACAAGACATACCACCACAGAAAGAACAAGAAGAGAAATGAGGGAAAGGCCAAGATGCTAAGCCCAAAACTGTGGGTGGAACAAAGGCACAAACACCAAGGGAGAAACGATTGCAGAGCAGGCAAAGAGGACTGAAAAAGTCCAAACAAGTGAGAGCACAACCAAGGCAACCACACCACAATTAAAAAGCAAGACACCCCTAGCCAAGCAGACTGAAACAGTGAAGACAGGTTCTACAGGAAGCCAGAAGATAGTTTCTACAGGAAGCCAGAAAGCAGTTTCTACAAGAAGACAGAAAACAGTCGACACGGGACTTTCTACAGGAAGTATGGAAACAGAGGAACAAAAAGGAGAAATCGCCTAAGATTTTAGCCAGGGAGGCAGTAGCTGTGCTAGATACCCTTAGCACATCTCCAAAGAAAAAAGGGCAGCAAAAGACGGAGCCTTCTATGTATTTTAAGGCAAGGAGGAGCATGCGGATAAAAACTGGCAAACCCCAACAACAATCAAAAAATCCAATTACAATTGTAGACACCCCAACTACACAAAAGGAAAAGTCTCCCTCAAAGGCATCCACCACTTATGAACAGGAAAGCCCGAAGACATCCACCTGGAGAGAAAGAATGAAAATGTTGGACACAATAACCTCTCTACAGGATGCTGAGACTGTTCTACAGGAAACTCGGGGTAAGCTAAGAGAGACCAAGAAATTGGAGGAAAAGGCGGCCAAATAATCACAGGAAGAAGGAAAGACAAGGAAACATCTGATGAGTAGCAAAGAGAGGACAAGCTGCAGGCTGAGGTTGAGGCGCTAACAAAATCGCTACAAGAAAAGCAGCACAAGCAGTGGGAAGAAGCAGAGAGAAAAGCATGGTTTCATAACCAAGAAGAGGACATCACTTCAAAAGCTTGGCATGAGAGGGAGGCCACCAGGGCCATCAGAGATGAAGAGATAGATTAGTTGCTCAGAGGATGAGCAACACTTTAAGTAGGGGGTGATGATGAGCCCTAAAAATTGATAATTATATGGGCTCATTCAGCCTCCTAATTTGACTTAATCCACCATTCTCATTAGTTTATTGCATGTTTTTTATTATATTTATGCTAATAGAGTGAATTGGGTTAGTCATTATGCCAACAAGTCTAATGTGTACTTTATGCAGTCTTTTTGGTCAATTTCGAGACAAAATCAAAGGTTTAAATGAGCACTTGGCAGCCAAATTCGTGGAGAGGATTTTTAGGAAGGTGTCCCCTTCATTTATGGGCCCTTACCCCGAATTCTCCACCATCAGCTCAGATTTCAAGGGCAGCCAAGCAAGTCAAGTAGGACTGCTGTTAACTGCAAGTTTTGGGCAGCCGAGTGCCTAAAATTTAGGAGGACTATTGGGGTCCTCAAATTGTATAAATAAGAGCACTTAGGGCCTCATTTTAGTTAGTCACTTTGTAGGCAGAATTTAGCTAGTTTGTAGTTTAGTTTTTAGCCATTTTTTAGGCAGTAGTTTAGCTCTGCATTTCAACACATTTCCAAGATTTTTCTTGTGGACAGTTTTTTATGTAACTATTATTTCTTGAGCAATAAAGATGAATCCAGCTTTGCACCAGCTCTAATCTTTCTCAGGAGGCTGTAGCTCTTGGGGTTGGGCCCATCTCAAGTGCCCAGTACCTCCTTTGTTTACCTTTATGTGTTTTTGTTGCATTCTTAGAATAAAATCTGCTATTTAGATTTAAATCTTGTTTGTTATTTAGATTGCTTTTGATGATTAAATATCTTGTCATGTTCAGATTTACTTGATAGGTTAATCACAGGAAGAATCTTCAGAAAAAGGCTACCAAGCACCTTGGATCTCACCTCCCCCTCAGTGGAATCATGAGCTGGGACCAAGGTGACCTTGCTGCCACCAAAAACACTGTCTTTGCTTCACCATGCAAGTATTAGTGTTGGATTCTTAGTTTTCAAACTTAATATCAGTTTTGATTGCATGCTTAGGTTTATGATTGCTTAGTTGCATAGTTATTTCATCTAATTTCATTGCAAATAAACTTCTGTTCCATTTCTTTGTTGTTATCTAGGTTAGAATAGGCTAACGTAGATAGGTCTTTGATTTTCCAAGTCCTTGTTTGTATCGTTTGAAAAACAACTTGCAGAGCACCTGTTATACTCCTCTATCTACCCATTCTCCATCAATCCCACTTGCTCCATCCTCTACTTAGAATCTTTGCCTTACATTTGCCACATTCGCTCACTTTTCCCTAATTCCCATATTTTTGTGCAACATTGCTCCACTCCGCCTTGAACAAATCCAACCATCCTCGCCACTCTTTAGCTCCATTCCTGAAGGTCTGGACCTTCTTACACCATTATCTCACCTCCATACCCACTCCTTCATCTTTCTCCCTCCATCCATCCTCCAAAATCCCATTTCTGAACATCTTGTAGAAATTCGAGAACATCCTGTAGAAACCCTGCAGACTTCCTATAGAAGCTCACGAAAGTGGTCTCTTGATCGCCAAACTCTTTGAAACTCTCTGGAAGGGTGCTAGGGACCCCTTAGGCCCTCTCCGAACCTTCCCAACCTCCTGCAAGCATTTTCTCTCATCGATCCACCTCTGCACAGTCAAAAAACAGTGAAAGCACATGCATGATAATTCTGACAACTTATTCAAAAATACAAAAAGATGTTTTCTTTAGATAGTGATAACTTAGACGCATGCAATTTACCTTCCTAGAAGTCAATGGCACCTCTGTCAGTAGCTCGCATCCTCTTTTTTGCATCAGTAGGACTAGATGGTAAAATTAGGGTTTGCTAGGGTTTGCATTTCCTTTCAGCTTTTCAGTTTCTTTCTGCAAGTAGATTAGCTTCCTTTGAGTTAGCTTTTGTCCATCAGTTAAAAATATTCTTCTCAGAGCTCATAGAAGTTGGCTTAAGTCCCTAGCGGACTTGTGCCAGCTGACCAAGGGAAAGTTGCGGCAAGAGCTAGTACTTGTGCATACAACACTGTCGCTTCCAAGTTTGTTACGAACTACCGGGTTAATAAAATTAAAGAAGGGAGTCCCAAGAGTTTCAGCATTAATGCTACAATACTGGGGCCCACCAATAGCTTGGCAAGATGCTGCGGTGGAGCAATTAAGCACGTTGTAACCCTAACCTCATCATACTGTTGTTGGAGCTCACGAACCTCTATATTGAGCATCTACAGGTTTGGGTCCTCTTGGAAAGTCATGATCAATTCCATTGCCTACTTGAATAAGGCCGAGCAGTTAGCGGCTATGGCATCCAACGTGGTCATTCCTTCTGTAATCGTGGATCCATGTTGTTCCCTGACCTCAGGCGGAGTCAAAAGATGTGATTTGAACTGCAGCTTTGTGATATTCATGTTGAGTTCAAATTGAACTCTTGTAACACCAGCCTTTACCTCGCGGATGCTTGCAACTAATTTTCAGATCAAGGCCTCTCCTTGTGCGTCCTCAAGTATGTGCAACTTCGACACTATTCTGCATGCCTCTGCAACCACAACCATTAGCTTGGAGCTCTGTGCCTAGATAGTATCTCTTTATTTCAAAGCCTAGGTGTTTTCGATGAAAAATTTTCATTGTTCACCTGTTATTCACTAATTAAACCAGGAGAACGCTTCTCCTAAGCTCTCAATTCTGCTATCACTCCTATCTGCAGCACATGAAGAAAGTAATTGGGGAGCGCTACAATATTTAGGCTGATGTTCTTAATGGTACTTATGATGATCTTCTCATTGGCCGATTCTTCACTCAAGGACCCCTCTGGTAAAGAAAATGTTCTAAGCTCCACTCTCCTTATTAGTTCAGCTTGACTTGTCCCTAGTGCCAAGCTTGTTTGTGCGATGCTTGCTTGACCTACGCCCACTTGTATCCTGCTAGTTCGGATCTGTAGTTCGTGTAGATCCTTTTGGACATTTCACAATTACTGCATGTAATGTTGCTTGAATTTTTGCAACAGTTCGAATGTAGCATCCCACACATTATCATCGATCTAGTCAAGGCTGCCCTCTGTCAGGGTGATTGGATCTACCTACGTTTCAGTCGATTTCTTCTTTTTGTAGGAACCCTCCTGCTACTATTGCCCATGCTTCATTAGTTGGAATGGGATGCTCTACCCCTCATCTCCACCTCCACCCTAGTTAGATTTCTCTTCCTCCTCAGTTTTAGGTGACAAAGATTTGCCACTGTGCTCGGAGTCATGTTATTCTTACTCGGCCTACTCCTTTACATCGCGCTCCTTTCCCATGCAAGCCTTCTCTTCAGTGTCCTTCTTTCGCTGCACGACCAACTTTTGTGCCGCTTATTTTGTTGCATCCTTCCATTTCTTCTTAGGTGAACTCCCTGCACCTTTTCTGGTATCTACATCCAAGTCAGATGGGGTGTGCTAATCTGCCCACTAGTGCTTTATCACTTCATGTATAGCATCATCGGTGACCAAATATGGTAAATTGAATCACTTCTACTGTGGTTCCTTCCGCGCTTGAATGTAGACAGAGTGGAAATATGTCTTAAACAAAACATACATGGATATCGTCTCATACAAGGCTTGGGACAACCTTCGGCGCTGGTTGATGGCGATGAGGAAGCTCGCTTCCATAAACACCCATAAAATCTTTATTTTTGTGACCCACATGGTGTCCTTCATGGCTTAGAGGGAGGTGAACTGCGCAGCCTTCGACAATCCTTCTTTCAATGGAAGAAACTAACTATCCTCCAACAACTCCTAGGTGACCAACATGATGGAGAGGAGTAACCACGTGTAGTGGAAGGGCTTGCTCTCATCTTGGACCTCGCGATAATTCGCAGGGAATTCACTACATAAGTACTATGACCAGTCAAACTGCACGACCTCCACACATTGTGCAGCTAACGATATCACAGGCACCGGAACCTCATCTGCATGGCACTTCCTCATAACCTTTCCAGCCAATATTTGGGTGGAAATATTCACTGCAAGATCATTGATGGATGTGATGGAATCCCTGCACGACTTCATCTTCTCTACCAAGTATCTTTCTCCTTCCTTTCCACCAAACTCCTTGGCCAGATTCAAACCCTCATGCGGTAGGTGCGTGATCCTGTGGATGAGCATGTCCATGATGGGTATAGGTGTGCCAAGCCATAAGCACCGATCGTGCCTACTACCACACATAGGTGGTGTTAATATTAGTACGGTGATACTGGAGCACCCACAACAGGTTCAACAATCCAGTGTTCTCCACTCTGTGTATCCATTCAACCGTTTCCAACTTAGTGACACCTAAGTTGGGTTAATACACTTGCCTCATCTAATTGTTTGTCGTGAGGTGAGGGAACTGCTCATGGTCAGTGAGGTCCCAATCCTCCATTTTTAACAAGGGAACCAGTGCAAGGCATGGACCTTCAATAGTTATCTATTTTGGCAATAGGTGTGTATGAATAAGGAACTTATCTGAGTCTAGGTCCTTATGGACCTTTGCCTTCCCTTTTCGCAGAGCGATATACGTAGGAAACTTGGTCAGAGTCTCTACTCCCTCAGCATCTATATCCTTACTGCCCTGTTAAACTTCAAAGTCCAACACCTTCTCGGGATTCTTTTCCTTCATCTACGTCAGAGTGGCAGTATGTTTCCTTGGCGACTCGCGCACGAGCACTAGCCTCTTCTACTTGTCTTTTTTTGTCTTCTAGGTTTCTCTCACAGGTGTAGGCTTCGGCCTAGGCGACCTTGGTGCCATAGGCATAGGAGCTAGAGCATCCATGCTCACTACCTCTAGAATAGCCCATTCGGAGGCAACAGTTCCTCCAGTGCTTGCAGTCTCAGCTGGACCTGGTCCTAACATGGTATCATAGATGAATTTCTAGGTTAACTCTGGTAAATTATTGAATGCTGGACTTACCATCATATCCTCAAAAAATGCACGATTTATAAGTGACAGACATCACATCTCAGAAACTCTAAGGGTGCAGAGTTTTAGATGCTAGACCAACACGTGTAATTGATAGGGAATTTTGAATTCAAATCCGACCATTCTCCCCAAAATTCGTCCATTAGTGTTATTTTCGTTGTAGATCTTCAAAGATTTTGGCCTTAAATGTCAATAGCCTACTCCTCTTAACCGACTCCTAGTTGTCAAATCATGAATAGTGACTCTAACGGTCACTTTCTGGTTGTCCTGTGTGATATGTATTTCCATAGGGCAGCTCCATTCACACAACTTCTGATACTTTGATGTCATCCTTTTGCGTGCAGCCCCCCTGCCACATAGTTCCTCAAACCAGAAAGTGTAGTTTATAGTCCTGCGCATCCTTGCAGCTGCCTGGAGAACTAAGACTATCTTGTCGTCATATAGTCATTGATATGGATCTCTTGTATATGGCTTCAATCAGTTTCCATTCACCCTTCTCAGAAAAGGTTCTCCGTTGAACTTTGCGAGCTGAACTGCACCCCCATCTGTGATCTTTTTTATGACAAATGGCCCCAGCCAGTGCATCTGAAACTTTCATGGAAACTTAGCAAAACTTACTATCATATAATAATACCAAATCATTTACCTTGAATGTGTACAGCTTGATGTGTTGATTGTGCCATGCCTTTTCATGTTCCTTTTGTACTTGTTAATAGAATTAGCCGAGAATCTGTCTTCTTCAAGTTCCATTAGCTTCTTGAGCCATTCTTCCAAGGCTCTGTGGTGCACCATCCCTGTGAAAGCTGCTATGCATAGAATAGGCATGATATATTCCATAGGCATCACAGCTTTTATGCCATAGACCAACCGAAAAGGTGTTTGATCTGTTAGCTTCTTGCAAGTAGTCCTATATGCCCATAACACTGCAGGTACGTGCACATCCCCATCATTTCACTAAGCGTTGCAAATCTTCGTCAGTGCATTTTCAAGGATCTTGTTAAAGGCCTCAACTATTCCATTAGCTTGAGGATGATATGGTGTGCTATTTTGATGATAAACTTGGAATTCTTTAGCCAACATGTTGATTATTTCAGTAAGGAAGTGTGTACCTCAATCACTCATCAACACTTTTGGGCAGCCATACCTGGTTAACACGTACTCAAACAAGAATTTAGTTGTTGTGGCTCCCTTACAATCCCTGGAGGTTGGATTCACCCCACAAAGTCAATTTCCCATTTTTCAAATGGTTGCAATGATACCTAAGGATTTAGGGGCAACTCGTCCTTCTGCAACGGTCTTCCCATTCTATAACATGCATCACATGCTTTACAATACTCTTTGGTATCCTTATGCAACATAGGCCACCACAACCCTACGTGCAAGATCTTTTGCATTGCTGTCTTTCCTGCATAATGTCCTCATGCAGCCCCACCATGAGGTTCGCTTAGGATGATACTTCATTCAAAATCAGGTACATACCTTTAAATATCTCATCAGCACCCATCTTATACAAATGTCTAGCAATCACTGAAAAATATATCATGCACACCACTAATTCCTTTTTTGTTGACTAGTATATCCTTTTGGAGCTACTCTGCTAGTCAAAAAGTGGATAATATCCACAAAATGATTATCCGCTACACGCACCGTGAAGAGCTATGTGTCGGGCAACCCTTCCAATAAATTAGCAGGTTCATCCCCTGCTTCAATTTGCGACAGATGGTCAAGTCCTGCATTCAACCTCCCTAGCTTCACAATTACTTCAAATTCATACTCTTGAAATAGTAACAACCATCTGCATATCTTCCCCCCAATGCAGGCTTATTGACTAGGTACTTCAAGGGAGAATGGTCTGTGTACATCTTGAAATATCTACCCAACAAATAGTGCTTGAACTTTTGAAGCACGTATGCCATAGCCAATCCTTCACGCTCTGTCGTTGAGTAGTTATTCTTAGCCTTTAATAATTTCCTTCTTATGAAGTCTATAGGGTGATCCATATCTCCTTCACTGGCTTGTGTCAGCCCTTCTGCCAACACAATACACGAGGCATCAACGTGCACACGGAATTCCTTCTTTCAATCTAGGAAGACCAAGATCAGTGCGGTGACCATCTTTTCTTTCAATACATCAAGACTGCACTGACATTGTTCATCCCAACAAAATGTAGCATCCTTCTTCAATAACTTCTCCATAGGTGCAGTAATATGAACATAAGCTTTTATGAACTTTCTATAATATCCAATCTGGCGCAGTCTTGCGCGTGGCTATTTGACACTCCTTGGGGCCTCCAAATTTACTATCACTGTGATCTTCGCAGGGTCCACCATTAACCCTTGATTTCATACCACATGGCCCAGTAAAATTCAAAAAGGGACACAAAACAAACACTTCTTCAGGTTCAACATGATCTAGTATCTTCAATATGTATCCAATATTAGACGTAGACTAGCTACATGGCGCTTTACAAACCCAAACACTATCCAGCCATCAAAAGACACCTCCAAGAACTCGCGAATAAATTCCTTGAATGCCATGATGACTACATGAGAGAATATCGCCGATGCATTCTTGAGTCCAAATGGAAACACCTATACTAGAAACAACCCAATTTTGTTGCGAAGGTTGTTTTTTTCTTGTATTTTAGCGGGATCTTAATCTAATGGTACCAAGAGAATCCATCAGTGAACGAGTAGGCTTCTTTCCTTCCAACATTGTCGAACACTTCATCTGTAAATGGTGTTGGAAAGGGATCATGGACGTAGCCATCGTTAATCTTTCTTAGATCTATGCAAATCCTTATTTCACCCTTCTGTTTCTTTTCCTGAATCACCATTAGGCTTGCCCAGTCAGACTCTTCAATTGGTTCAATGATGCTTGCTTCTAACATCTTATCCAACTCTAAACAAACATTTTCCTTGTATTTCAGATTAAGATGATACGGTCTCTGCTTGATAGGCTTTGCGTTCGGCTTCAAAGTAATTTTCATCGCCCCCAAGTCACCTATAATGCGTTTCAGGAACAAACATTTTGTAGGAAAAAGATCTTGGTACTCACGAAGTAACATAGAAACTTTATCCACTGTGGCATCGTCCCAGTAATCTCCTATATTTGTAAATTTTGGCTTTGCTTCAGTACCAATGTTCACTTTCTTGGTTTTCAGCAGTGTAGTGATGTCAAGATTTTCTATCTGTGGACCTTTGACCTCATGGTGGCCTTGTCTCTGGGATATTAATATTTCTTAGATCTTCATCCTGCTCCTCAATAGTCACATTATAGCATTCTAGTGCATGGTGCAGCTCGGTGCTCCAATCTAGTTGAACCAACTCTGAAGGATCTTGCGGAATTCTGAAGATTGTTGCCTTAACCTTCGATAGAGCTTCACCAATGCTTTCAAACCCATCTTCAAAATGAAAGGTCATTAAGAAACCCTCCCTTAATATATCCCACTCTGTGGTGCCATGGCGTAGCTTTGTTTCCAGGTACCAATTCATAAGGATTATATCCAAAGTACAACAGAATAAATGCACCCACTCTAGTTGCAGCTCTATTCGGTAGATGTTAGTCCATTTTGCCAAATAATCGTGCAGATCATTTCTACCATGATATTTCTCAGTTAATCGTACTTTAGGATGACCAAATTGTAACCTCATCAATCTCCTGTAATCGCACATTCATCAAAATTTTCCTTGTACGTACCCCACCACCTTGCGGACGTAACGTGCACCGCCAAATCTAGTTCTTGGAAGTGATGATCATCAGGGACTTCTCTTTCAAAGGCATCCAAAAAATTATTGACATTAATTAAACCATCATAATAGGGTAAATTTCTTACCTCCGATGACACACATTGCAACGATTTAGTCATCATATTGCAACGTAGTGTAGATACTTCATGCAGCCTATTCTGCGAGTGCTCCAACTCTTCATATGAATCTAAGGTACAAGAGCTTTCACGGTCCCATGCAATCCATCCATTAGCTACTAGATTAATCCAATATTGGTCTCGCATTGTCATTTTGTAAATCTGATCCAAGTCATCATCACTTTATTCATAGTCACGGATTGGTTTAGTATAGCATGACCCTTCTGCAGGGTTCAATGGCACTACAACGTGGAGCGATTTTCTTCCAAACGACATTTTCCACTTCTTCAAGTTGATTAATCCATTCATATCAATGTCCCAATCCATTCCAAGGAGCATGGGATATGGAAGATTATCATCAACAATCTTTATTACTTCCAAATCAGCCAACACGATTGCTCCCTTGATATTTACGGCGACTCCATGTAGTCGTCCCATAGGGATAATATTTTGTTGGTTCGCCATCCTTAGTTGAATTGGAGACCACTATAGTGGAGGTCTCCCCATTCTCTCCCATTTCTATTTAGGTAGAATGTTCACATCAAACCTTAGATCCAAAATAACGTAGTCCATCTCATAGTCTCTTATCTGCGTGGTGAGCCTCATATGGCGCCCTGTTCTTTCCTTATGTTTTCCAATCTTTCTGACTACATGGTGTCCATCAGGAGCATTTTCCTTACCAGCACACTTGTTTATCAACTCCTGTAATCCTTTCATAGCCTTGCTATCATGCAGAAATTTCATGCAAGTCTCCAAGAATGTGGTAAGTACAGATGGATCAACCTCTGTAGGTGCACTAGCCTTTGGAACTTTGTTTTGACTTCTTGACGTAGATGCCTCAACGAAGCTTTTCTTGGACTCCATAAATGTTTCCTTTGTGTGCTCTAGATCAAAACCCATCTCCTTTTTCGGTGCCTGGCAGACCCATCCATCTTCTTCAAGATGTTTTCCCTTATCATCGCCATTGATTACTTCGCTTCTCAGCATGATATTTATGTTCGGGTCTTCCTCACATGGCTCAAATCTCATTATTTGTAAGTTCTGCATAGGATGTTGCGGCTGTGCCTTCATCTCCTATATCTTAGCTATTAGCATAGGCAATTATTCTATAGTGTGGTCAGACTGAGTACAATATTGACATGACGGACGTGTCTGATTCTAACACTCCTACGCATAGTGCCTTTGTGTCCCACAGTTATAGAAAATAACCTGACCATAACTTCTACTAGGTCCTCCTCCTCCTCGGCCTCATCCGTGCCTATGATGTCCTCCACATGCTCCCAGAGCGACCTAATCTGGAGGCCAAGTTTCTCCTTTCATTTGATATGTGGTCGTTCTCTCCATCATTAATTCTTAGCTACGGTAGTGGCACTCATCGTTTCCCACCGATTTGTAGAAATCACAGAAAAATGGTTGTGGTGTTTGAACAAACTTTTGCAGCAAATGAAAATTATCTGTTACATGTCTTCCAACCACCTGACAAATAGCGCACCATAATGCGAACCCCGTACCTGGTCCTACTAGAGCTTCTTACCTCAAGGGAATTGTTCCCACATCTGTAATATAATTCGCGAAGATAGGGCACTGATCTTTATCATGCCCCTGGATCTTACACTTGAGGCACCATACTTCCTCACGCACCTCTAGCCTAGCCTCCTTTTCTTTTTTCAATCTCTGCAATTCCATGTAGAGGTTCTGCAACTGCAAGTGAATTTTTTTAACTCCGAAGGATGTGTCCTGAATAGGCATTTCATGAAATCTCATTGCCATTTCCAAGGATTTCTCCTGAGTCCCTATCCTCTGCTGCGATAAAGCAATCCTTAGGTGGGGCAGGAGTGAGGCTATAAACCACTCACGGTGCTGACTATCTATGAGTTGCGTATTGGCTTTGTGGATCACACACCTCAATCTTTGATCTAACTCCCAGGGCATTTCACCAACCCTCATCATGATTTCCTTGAATCCAAATACTGATTGCGAGTTAGACTTAGGCTTACTGAATTATTTGTTCAAAGCGGCCTTATTGTCTACTAACGATAGCAAAGGATTATCAGTGCAGTACTTGATGTACCATGTCAATGCACGATCCTACAAAATGGTAATCAACAACACCTTCTTTTTGTTGATACCAATGATCTACTACGTGGTCCACACAACATTCGCAACAAACCAAAATTGATCAATATCTTCACTCCCTCTACCTTTGAAAATCGGTAGCTTTAGTGAGTTCAACATATTGAACGACGAAGGTGGTGGTGGTGCTGTGGGTGAAGGTGTATGCTTTAGAGGTGGAGGTGTAGGTGGAGTGGATGGATGATTTATCCAAAAAAAACCTTGTCTTATCAGCTGGACGACACTCCGCGATGAAGCATGTACTGCTCCTTCGTCGTCACTTGAAGTAGGTCCAATCAACGGGCTATATTCAAGACTTGTCTTCCCTCAATCTATGAAGAGTTTCCCCCTTCGCATAGCTCCGAACATCAAGGCAATGGCATAACCCGCTTTTCACACAACAACATCTTAACCTCGCGGTCCTTTGAGGAAGTGTCACTTCGCTTCACTGTAGCTGACTGAGGTATCAACCGCAAGTTCTATAAAAATCCTCCTATAACCCAATCAAGCGAATGATCAACAAAGTATGCAATCTTATCTCTAGAAGCTCCCAACCTCCACACTAGCTCTAGAGTCCACACTATTGGACCATCAAGCCTCCACCTTCCTTGGTCGTTCGCCAACTTAGCTATCCACTTGTATAGTTCGATTGGGACGGTATAGAAGAAAATTTCATGTATTTATGTATATAAATATTTTTCCAACTACTTTTCTCTCGACAGGCATGGATTTCTGTTCTCTTGCACTGTGAATTCATGGACCTTCCTATCCAAAACCTTCTCAATTTCCTTCTTGTTCAAATTCGAGTGATGCGACATCACATATCTCTTTATGCATATCTCAATCTCGACAACAGAACCATTTGTTGGCTTCGTGGGTCCTGACCTAGGTTCAGAGTTAGTTGTGCCAAACGAAACCGTACACCACTGACCCTTTTGGCATCAACCCGCATATCATGGATTGAAGTCTCACCCGAGGTAGTATTGCGGCATGCTGCAAACAAGTTTCCACATCCAAAGATTAGTGTGATGTCTTTTTATGCCCTAGATTTACCTCCATGTAGATCTATAAGCCCTTAGGGCTTGGTACTGTAACTCCCTTCAGATTGCCCATAGATCTCCACGAAGGTCGACGATTGACTTTTGCGGACCCTAAACAGATGAATTACCTACTTACGTGCACCATAAATTATCCTTAGATCAGAATCTACTAAGATCTACTTAATTGCTTGATAAACGTAACATAAGGTATTATGATCTTAACGTAAATACTTAACATGTATTGCGTTCAGTTAATAAGACTTATCCCATAGATTCGTGCATCAATGCATCATTATTTCATCACAACGTATATCGCAAACATAAACAACATAGGTAAATAGATAAAACACATGAATTTCTCCAACAATCTTTTTTATTGATCTTCAGTATCAGGTTAAAGACTAAACGGTTCCTTGCGCACTCAACTGCAGGGGTCTATGCACTCAGTTGTGGACACTACTTTAGTCTTCTACGAACTCAGCTACAGAGCCTTTTTCCCCTCTAAGACTTCTATGTGCTATCTCTCTAAGAATCCATCCATCTATACCCAAAGAACTTGACATAGATCTCTAAGACACACCTATTTACAACCTTTTACATACAATCCCATGGTCTGTGGACCATGGATGGATCTCAAAACCGACTCAATTTTACATAAACGAGGGTAAAACCCCTTTTCAACTCCTAGATACCTATGCACTTCGCATCCATAATTTGTAGAGACTTTACATCTTTTCATCAAAATTTATAACAAAACTTGGGTTTTTAACTCCAAAACTGACCTAGGGGACCCCATCCCGATAGTTGGTGTAATATGTCTTCACCTCCGCAAGGAAAAGTGCATGGGGTCTTCGATGGTCTTAGTCTTTGCTTGATGGTGCAAGTGAATGTGTCCCTTTCACTCTCTTCTTTGATGGGCTTCATGTGTTTGTTTGACTGTGAGAAAGTCTTCTAGCATGTGCCTCTTTTCTATCTAGTTCGTCGTCGCATCATGTTTCGTCAATGTACCTATTCCTGTAATCACTCATGATGAGACGACATCAAATCCAAAAATTTCCTGGTCTATCATGATGCATTATTTTTCATTTTGGTTCTGGTGACCAGGAGAGGGACATGGTACTGAAACTGTGCAGAGCACAACTCAGGCCAGGATGCGAGGATCTAGAGAACTTTCATAAAAAACTATGCAAATGTCATTGGGAGACAAATTTTCACAATCTGGGACAACAGTGATAGATACAGGGAAAAACCTAGTTCGGAGGCAGAATTGCACAGTTTCTAGGAGGAAGGTCGGGCAGGGTGTCAGGGAGATGTTGGACCAATCTGCACAGTTTTCAAGTGAACACTTAGTAGTTCATCCAACTAGGATGTGTAAATTTCTCTGGGGAGGAGAGTGTGGGCAGTGGGAGGCACTGGCAAAAAAATCTACACAATTTTGTAGAGGCGGACAAGATTGGGCTGTAGGAGCTACTAGTATTGTGAAATCCTGGGAGATAGTCCAGGTCTAGATAGTTCTGCGCAATTCCTGGAATGATTGCTGAGTGGGAAAGGAGGGTTTATGACAACTAGTTCTGCAAAATTTTCCAAGTGAGCATAGCAGGTTAGCAGGGAAGCCTCCTTAACAATTTTGAGCAATTTGTGGGTTGTTTATAGAGCTCAGAAGAAGATAAGGTTAAGGATAGGTTTGTGCAATTCCTGGGTTGGTTGTAGAGCAGGGAAAAAGGGTGGGTTGAGGAAATATCTATGAAATTTTGGAGATTAGTATAGCCCTAGGTCATAGCTCAAGTCATTTGTTTCGGCTGAGCAGTGGGAGGCTTGATGGGAGGTCTTGCAAGAATTCCAAACTGGATCGGTATCTGGGGCAATTTCTGCATAGTTTTGGGAGTCAGTCACCTAGATCATTTTCAGAATCATGCAGAGCAGGCTATCCCAAGGATAGCCTGAAGCTCTATGTAGTTTTGGGCAGTAGTTCAAGGTTACTGAGATTGTGTCCGGCTGATGAAGGGTTGTTCGGTCTACAAATTTTTGGTAAAATTGACTAAGTGTGAAAGCAAGTGTACTTGTGCATACATGACAATGTGATCACACACTTAGCATGACTCAATGAAAAGACACCTGAAACCAACATGATAACATGTTCTTAGTGAGAATGACTCAAATATTAAGAGCGATAAGTGCGATAGTTGAAATATGTCTTCGAACAACCGTGATAACAATTGTGCAATAATATTTACAAATTTTTGTGTGAGTGAGAATGATGTCGACAGAGCAAAAAAAACTCATACACACAAGAACAAACCTTTGAATTTCCATAACAAACTTGCACGTATGACATAATGATCAGCATGCGAAAAGACAATCAGTGATCGATCAAGTAAAAGGGTGTGAAAACTCAACAAGACCTCATGGGATGTGCCTGAGTGTTTAAGACCATCAAGGGGGAAAACCAAGGAAGGCTCCAACATTTTGATGCAAGATAAAATTTTGGAGGGTGTTGTAGTATTGATATGTTTAGTAATGGAGAGTGGCATCACATTCAGTGGTGTGCTAGAGTCAACCAAAAATTGTGGACATTGAAGTTGAATATTTTGAATGATAAAAAAATGGTGGGCAAAGCGAGTTCACTTCTTCCCTATGAAGCGCATTGAGTACATATGCGAGTGACCCAGGGACTTACTTGGTCCCTTGCTGGAAGAGGCAATATTGTTTGTGGAGGTTTTCACCAGTGCATGCAACAGAATATCCTGTTGACACTTGAGTTTGGTGAGTTCATATAGAGAGATGTTCACATGGGTCTTCTTGATGTATTCAACAAGGTTGTAGTCCAAAGTGGGAAGACTCACCGAGTTGATTGGGGGAAGTTCTGTGTTTCTACTGTCTGGAGGAGTGTTTTGAAGTTAACTTCTCATGGACGTATCTTTCATTGGAGTTGTCTTCCCATAATTGCTTTGTGTTTTCTATGTTGAGGATACCTATGGATCAACTTTTCTAAAAAAATTCTTGAATTTCTCTTTTGGTATCTCAATCATATTAGGAGCCCCTTGACTTCTCAAGTTGTATCAATCATTTTGTTTTAGGGTCTCCTTCTCGGTGGTTGTTTTCTTCTCGATAGTGTTTAGACATTGATACATGTTAACCACATTCCCATAACTCAAAGTTTCATCATATGCAACATCCTCTTCATCACCTTCATCTTCCAGCACAACCTTCACACTGGCATTAAAATGATATTTCATCCTTGAAGCCACATAGTCCATGACTTGGTTTTTCTTTAAGTGTTGTGCTTGGTGGAAATCATAGAAGTTATCCTTACCAAGAAGGTTTGTTTGGAACACAACATTTGAACTCTATGCATATTTAGCTAGGTGACTGTTGTTGCTACCTAATGTCACATTCTTTCTATGCACAAAACCAAAAGTTCTACTGCTCGTTGTTGTCTCGCTTGTATGTTTCTTGATTTCTTCTACTTAATTATCAAGGACTTAAGGATACGAGTAAGGGTCTCAATTTCACCTGTTTCTTTTTCCTTTACCCTACTCACAATAGCCTGAGACCTCCTGCCCATGTCTTTAGACTCATTCTTTGGTTCGTCATCTATAATGACTCCAATCACACACAAGTCCTCCACGTCAATTGCTTCTTGGAAATTTTCAGGTAGTGTTAGTTTCGGAACTCGCATGACAAACTGCATAATGTTGGTCGGTAGTGCATATGTGTAGTAGTCAACTGTGGTGGATTCACGAGGTTTATTGTCTGCAGTGAACTTGTTTAGTAATGGTTAAAACTTTGGTTGAAGTCTTTCACTTTCTCCTTCAGCTCCATCTTAACACTACCCAATTATTTTAAGAACATGGTGGGGGTTTTGTCATCAACAAATTTCTCAAGGAAAATTCTCTTGAACATCCCCCAATTCTGAATGGATTTGACAAGAAGGCTATGGTACCATACAACTACTCTTCTATCCGAGGTACATTGAAACAATCTACATGCACATCATTGTAGCATACCTCAAGTGTCTGTAGATGTAGGTAGAACGTGTCTATATGGTCTTCTACCTTTACTACTATGTCAGGGTCATATTTCATTGACAAATTCTCTGCGTCCCATGGAATTTTTTGAAAACAACTGTGCAGTGCTAATGGGCCCTATGTCATCCATTCCAAAATTTTATCAGCCATGTATTCTTTTTCTTCATACTCCTTCTCTTCTCCTAAACTAGACGGTTCAACCTCCGAATCTATTGGTTCATCTCCTCCTCCTCTGCTACCTTCCCCTCTGCTGCCTCCGCTAGAACTTGAACCCAAGAGAATGTTCTTTAACTTCTTCTCCTTGTCGGAAAATAGGAGGTTCCTCTTTGTTCTCAACAGCTTCAGCCAACTCTTTAGGAGTGGTGAAGATTAAGTATTCAACATATGAAACTACCAGTCCTATGGGTGTACTATTTTGCCTCCTCTATGAAGAGGGAAGGTTGTGCACTCCTGGGATGAGTCAAAAAACTTTGGCAAATTGATGGGTGATGAAACAGACTGAGTAGAGGTGATGATATGAAATTTCTTGTTCAGGTATTGGAGGTGAGGAGTAACCAACTTCAGAGTTGCACGTGGGAGAGAGGGAGTTGATATGAAATTTCTTATTCATGTATGGGAGTGAGGAGTAACCAACTTCAGCCATAAACAAGTGGCAACCCTCCTTCTAGTGCCAGAAATGTTGACAGTGCTAAACCTACCACATTCAGGGGATCTCCCTGGTATGAAGTCCCAACTAGAACTCAAAACATTTGGTGTAGGAGTCCCATCCAATATGATTGTCCAATTTCCATTATCTTAGAGATTTTCCTTAGCTCTTGATATTCAACACATGAGAGTGTTATGCTTGTAACTTCAAGAAAGCGAGGTGAGTGTGCCTGTTGAGTGTGTAGTGTAACTCTATGTTTAAGTTCTCTTACTGTCAAAAGCGGGGAATAAAGTGAGCCTCTTAATGAGAGGGAATAGTCCCAACCTAGGAAGAAACACACATGAACAAAAACAAGGGTCTATCTAGTATGAAGCAGAATATTTCACAGTGGATACGACAGTCGTGAAAACCAAAGCTCAAGGGAAAACATGTACACCGTCCAATGGAATAGTCCACATGGGGGTGACAGTCGTTAAAACCAAGAAAACACAAAGATGGTCTATCTAATGTCTGGTAGAGTACTCTACACAGACGTGATAGTAGTGATAAATAATACAACACATCTTCAACAATATGATTACTAAAATAACCGAAGAAGTTCAACTATCTTAGTACAAGTTAAGAAAACATGCATTACAAATTTTTAAAGAATAGTCTTACAAACGGATACAAAACATGCGTGAAAATGTGCTGGCCTAAGACATGCTTTTGAATTAAGCAAAAGATACAAGACATATCTGTACACCATACATCACTAGTCCCAGTAGTGGGACATTGCATCCACTCCTTACTCCTCAAAAAATATACTATAGACTCTCAAGGCTATGTGGGAGGAGCCAAGGTGAAAGTCCTTTGCTCATACAATGAGGGGGTATATATAGCCAAGGGGGTATAACTGACTCTTATAACTCTTCGACTTCCCTCATGATTGTTTGAATTCCTATGAATTTTTGACTTTACATGACTCTTCGACTTCATATGTGGGTCTCTTGGACTTCCACTTTACATTAAATTGATTACAACAAGTATGGACCATAGTAGTGATGTGGCTGAGACAACTCGTGACACAACTCAACATGACACTGTTGACATGTACTGGCTGACTATGTTGTCTGTGTCAAGCTTCTACGGTGTTGAGTGACAACATGCTCTCGGTGTAATATGTCTTCACCTCTGCAAGGAAAAATGCATAGGGTCTTTGGCAGTCTTGGTCTTTTCTTGATGGTGCATGTGAATGTGTCCCTTTCACTCATTTTCTCGATGAGCTTCATGTGTTCGTTCAACCGCGAGCAAAATTTCTAGCATGCGCCTCTTTTCCATCTTGTTCGTCGTCGCACCATGTTTCATCGATGTACCCATTCTTGCAATCACTCATGAGGAGATGACATCAAATCTAAAAATCTCATAGTCTATCACGATGCATTGTTTTTCATTTTGGTGCAGGTGACCGAGACAGGGAGAAGGTATTGAAACTGCGCAAGCACAACTCAGGGCAGGATGTGAGGTTTTGGAGGATTGTCAAGAAAAACTATGCAGATGTCATTGGGAGACAAATTTTAGCAATCATGGACAGTAGTGACGATTGCAGGGAAAACCCCAACTAGGAGGTAGAATTGTGCAGTTTCTAGGAGGAATGCTAGGCGGGGTGTCGGGGAGCTACTAGGCGAATCTGTGCAATTTTCAAGGGGAACATTGGGTAGGTCATCTAACTGGGATCTGTGCAATTTCTCTGGGGAAGACAGTGCGGGTAGCAGGAGGCAGTAGAAGAAAAATCCGTGCAGTTTTCCGAAGGAGGACAAGATCGAGTTCCAAGAGCTACAGGTCAAAATTGTGCAATGCTAGGAGACAGTCCCAGCCCAGACAATTCTGTGCAATTCCTAGGCTTATTGCAGAGCAGGGAAGAAGGGTTGGTGATAGCTATTTTTGCACTGTTTTCTGAGTGGGTAGAGTGGATCAGCAAAGAAGCCTCCGTGACAGTTCTACATAGTTTTTGGGAGGTTTGCAGAGTGGGGAAGAAGGGTTGGTCAAGGATAGCTCTACGTAATTCCTGGGTTGGTTGCAGAGTGAGGAAGAAGGGCAGGTGGAGGACATCTCTATGCAATTTTGGTGATCAGTACAACCCTAGGTTACAACTCAAGTAATTTCTTTTGGTTGACCAATGGGAGGCTTGATGGGAGGTATTGCGGGAAGTGCAGACTGGATCAGTTTCTGTGACAACTTCTACATAGTTCTAGGAGCAAGTCGGCTATCTCATTTCTAGAATTACATAGAGTAGGTTTCCTAGAGGATAGCCTCAAGCTTTGCATAGTTATGGGCAACAGTGCAAGGTTATTGAGTATGGGTTTGGATGACAGAGGGTTGTCAAGTTGATAGAATTTTGGGAATATTAACTAAGTGTGAAAGAAACTGTATTTGTGCATACACGACAATGTGATCATACACTTAGCACAACTCGACGACAAGACACCTCAAACCAACACAACAACATGTGCTCAGTGAGACTTACTCAAAGGTTAAGTGTGACAAGTGTGATAGCTGAAATATGTCTTTGAACGACCATGATGATACTTGTGCGACAATGTTTACAACTTTGTGTGTGAGTGTGACCGATGTCGACAAAGCAAAAACAACTCATAGACACAAGGACAAACCTTCAAAATGCCAGAACAAACTTGCAAGCATGACATAGCGATCAACATGCCAAAAGACGACTGTTGATCGATCAATCAAAAGGGTGTAAAAACTCGACAAGAGCTCATGGGATGAGCTCGAGTGTTCGCGACCACCAAGGGGAAAAACCAAGGAAGGCTACGAAATTTGGACACAGGGCAAAATTTTGGAGGGTGTTGCAACTGCTACAACACAATACTATGACCATAGGCTTGAATATTATGCTACTTTGGACCTAATATTAACATAGCATTTCTTTATCCCTTCCACCCTCGATACTCCCATAATACTCTTGAACCTCTATTTTTGTAACTCGCTTGTTTTTTGACTCCGTGTGGCCAATGTATTGTATAAACAATAACTTATCATATACATATTGATATACAACATATAAAAACCATTTATAGCCCTATTATATCCTCAATATATTACTTATTTTTTCTTATTTTTTTATGCCCAATATAAACTCACATAGTATAGCCCGTGATTACATCTTATTATTATATATAAAAACAAACTACTTTATTGGAAAAATTTGTATCTTTTAATTTTATTTTCTAAAATAAAATTCTTTAATAAAATTTTAATTTAAAAATCAATCTATATATATATATATATATCATAGGCGCGATTAAATTTAACAAAAAAAAATAATAAAAAATATTTTAATTATTTTTATTGAAAAAAAAAAAAATATTTTTATTTTTTAAATATAATTTAAAATTTTATTATTATAAAATTTAAAATAAAATTTTAATTAAATATTGGCTGATTTCTGTTGAATTGTCGAGAGACTATAATTATAATTGGAATATTGTTTAATGTATCTTTAAATAATCAATAGCATTGCTTAATTCAATTTTTATCATTTATAAGAGGAAATATGTTTTTATTTATTTATTGCATATATTGAATTTTAATTTGTCAGGTGGTATTATAAATTTATATAGATAATTTTATTAAAATGTAATTAAAAAGTGAAAATGAAATAAAATTATAAATAATAATGGTAAATATTTTAATAATAAAATAATGATTGGGAATATAATAATATAATTGAATTAAAAAGTAAATATAAAAACATTCTTTTAATATTTTATATTTACGAAATAATTAAACTAATTTTATTACTCATTAATGTAATATCATATTTAATAATAGAACAATAACTAAGTCATTCCATTGTATTCTAATCACAATAAATTTATAATTAATGATATGTTAATTATGTTATTAAATATAATACTTAATAAATATGAAAATAATTTCATGTTAATGTTAAATTAGCTATTAATTTTAATCAATGAGTATTTTTTTTATTTATCAGTGGTGAATTTGTTTCTTCTCTTAGTTGGGCATAATGCATTCTCTCCGGATTCCTTCTTTCGGAGAGGACAAAGTTTTGATTCGTTAAACAAGAGCAAAACAAACCACACCAAGTCAACGTGGCATAATTGATTTGATTTTTGCATCGCCTCTAACTTTTACAAAAACTTTAATTTTTTTTTGTTAATAGTGTTGATTTTTTGGTGTGTAATATTATTATAAATTAATATAGTGATATAAATTAAATAGATAATAAATGACGATGATTAAAATTCATTAAAATTAATGTTGTATATTAAATTTTAATAATAAATTAATTAATATTAATGGTGATCCATTCATAATAAAAATTAAGAATTAAAATATGTAGTTCATCATACATTTTATATTTTACAAAAAAATATAGTTTATTATTATTATCGAAAGAATTAAAATGTAAGTTAAATATATATACATTAAAAAAATATGGAACAAGATTTTGAATCATAAATATTTACTCTTCATTTTTTTATAAAGATTCTTAATCTGTAAATAGGTTTTGTTACAATATCATGTACCAATACCAATATTTATCAATACCATATGTTCAAAAAATTATTAAGTCACTTCATATAACTATAGCCCAATATAAAAACGATATTGACTTAGTAGAAATATTAAAAAAAAATAATAATAATAATTCTTATTGCAATTATCCAAATCTATATTTTTATACGATTATTAAAAAATTGTTTTACATGCGATTTATACGTGCGAGAATTTTAATTGGATTATATTTTAAATTTCAAAGTAATTTACACAAAATCTAAATAATCATAATTATTAATCATTTTTTAATTTTTTATTTTAAATTTTTTTATTGTTTATAAATTTAGAATATAAAATAAACGGTTTGATATTAAAAATTCTGTTTATAAAAAAAAGTAGAATCATGCTAGTTATAAGAGGTTGTATAGTGGTAATGCATTTTTTTATCTCAATAATTTGGATATGGGAGTGTTGTAATTTCCGACAAAATTTGTTATAAAATAAAATAAATAAATTATTTTTAACTTTTTTAGCTTTATTTTTTATTTAATTCAATAAATTAAGAATAAAAATAAACGTGTTGATACTTAAAAAAAATCTGTTTTTTATTAGAAATATTTTTATAGGTAAAATAATCCATGATAAGTTTGTATATAGAGAAGACGTTGTAGTGTATAAGCATTTTAATGTCGATTCAATAATTTTTTTGGATATGGGAGATGTTGTAGTGTTTATAGATGAGTGTAAACATTTAAATGTGAACTCAATAAAATTTTCTTTCAAAGATTATATCCATCCATGTTAGGTTCTCTCTCTCACACACATACACAATTTATATTATTATATATATGTTCGTTTATGCAAATAAACCTTGCAAGGAAACCCCTAGGCACTTCCTATCATTTTATGGATGGTGTCTAGTGTAAACCTATCAGTGCTAACTATGACTCCTGACCTAATATGGACATTAGTGAGGCACACAATAAACATAACTAGCTTGGGCAATTGACCCCAAGGAAATTTTCATGAAATTTAAACTACCCAACAAGTCAAGGTATCCCATAAATTTTCTCTCACAACACACACATATGTGGGTGCATGTGTGTACATGTGCATGTTCTTACCATAGGAAAAGAAAATGGATATATTAGAAGATGAAACAACTACCTTACATTTCTAAATTTGTGCCTCGGCACAACACGACACTTCACTTTAGAAAAAATCTTGGCTACATTGGAATATACCAGCAACCACATCCATATAAATGATAGCTACTCTATTGCATATACATGATGCCATTACAATCCATACCCCATAATAAAAGAAAGAATAAACAGGAATACTACCAACCAACAAACCATGAACACCATCAAATTATGCCACCAGAGAAATCAATGGATAGAAGATAGTGGAAGATCATAGAAGGTAGAAGGGTGGATGTTCTAAGATAACACCCTCATTTTCCTCCATAAACTTCATCATTCTAGCTTTTACTGAGCACCAACTTGAGTTAAGAATCAACCTTGGAGTTATGTTCGTGAAAAATGTGACCAAAACAGACCATGTTAAAGCTACATGTCATAGTTGTTGTCTGATTCATCACTACTTTATGACCTAAATTATGCATGGTGATTTTTCCATTGAGCCAATTTTTTGAAAATTTTTGATTCCCACATACCTAGAAACTACTTACATTCTTATTAATAGCTAATCTAAGATGTGCTACTGGCACTAATAGCATGGTCCCTTATCAAAGATCAAATAAAAAAGAGATATAATGAGAGGAACTACAATACAGACAATCCCATGCACCATATTTACTTGGATTTTCTAAGGAAGCACCATCGAAGAAGCTACATGGGTGAGAATCATCACTCACAAAAGGATTAATTTGATGCTTTTTCCTATTCATCATAGTTTCTATGTATTCTTCATTTAATAATTTTTTACTCCAATATACTTGTACTAGAGAGAATGGGGAATCTTTGAAACTAATCTCATTTCTAGACCTCCATATCCCAGCCACTGTAATTGGGAAAGATCTATTTTTACATACATCCATATCTTCATAGAAGGTTTTGAATATTTTAATAAGGGGTTCCTTTCTCATTTATGTGTTCCATTCAATAATGTTAAATATGTTTCCCATCCTTCCTTCATGTAATGACATCCCACAAACAAGTTTTTAAAGCTGTAGAGTTTTCCTCATGTTCTTGTCACCAAATACATATGCTTGGAAAAATAACATACATGCACACATTTTTTTCCTCCTAAAAGGTCACAAATTCAAATATGTTTGGTGGGGTGAGTGGGGGTAGAGTACGTACACCTATGAACACATTAACAATTAAATTGCTGCATAGAGGGGGTCCCTTGTCCCACAAATAAGGGAGTTTCATACACTATTTTTTCTTTGGCTCGGTTGTGACATTTAATTCTATTTATAATCATTGTTATTATTGTATGCATGTTAATTTTTATTTTTGGCTCTCTGAGCTACCAAAATAATGATGAACCACATTAATATGAGTTAACAAGGTTCTCTTAGATTGCTTCCAACTAGATAACTTCCTTGAAGTATCTTCAGAGTTCTTTGGATAGAAATAAGTTTCATGGTATAGGTCGTCAATTCATTAATTACTTCTCTCATTTTATGAACTATAGGTACAACCAAACATGTAGCTATCATATCTATCTTTGTCAAGTGAGGGAAGTTTAGGTAGAGTGGAGGAAGGTTAGAGATCTATTACGTCTAACAAACATAGATCAAATAGAGGTGATAATATGAGAAGAAAATTTTGTAGATGCATGAATTTTTTTCTTGTTGAAGCGGGGTCAGGTGGGGTCATCCTCTTATGCTGCTGAGAGCATAGATGACATCAAGGTTCCCTTGAGGTACAAATAACTAGTGAAATTATGGGTACCCAAAGACCTTCCTCAAGTAAACTCTATCTTTTTTCTTAATAAGAGGATATATCACATTGCTCCATCATCGTTACAAGGTTTAGGGCTATTTTCCATGGATGACATAAAGGTTTGTTATGGTGGATTAACTAAATTTATGGAGTATGATGGAACCTATTGTAATTAGAATGATTATATGTGAGTGGTCCAATATACCTGATCTATGTGGATATATGTAATGTCTGCAAATTATATAAAACTAAGAGACAATTGTAAAAATAAAGGAGCATCTATTTATATTGATGGAAGTCCAAAAGCATCGGGGAATATTTCAGTGTTTATAAATAGTACACAAGTCAAGACAACAAATAAGCAACCCAATTGCATATTTTAGAGACATGAAGGAAATTGTCTATTCATATGCACAATAAAATTAATAGTTGCAGGAGAAGGGTTGTTGATCAATTACAGTTTGAATCAAATAGATACATTTGAAATTGCTATTATGGAGGAAATATGTATCAAACTTTCATGGCTAATGAAAATTGTATGACTAACTTATCAAAAAGTTATATCTATTATCATTTTGAATTTGGTAAATAAATGAAACTATGGCTAACTTTTTATAAGAATGTGAATACAAAGAGTCCAAATTTGGTATTCATCTAATTTATATGTATTTATTAAGCCAAAAATTATATTATAATATGGTAGGATGATTGTGGAAAAGTGTCAGTAGAGTCATAATAGTTATGTGATTAACAATTTTGATTTACATTGAATATACGGGGGCTTCACTCAATAAACATCTAACATAATACGTGAATTCATAGCATAATTAACAATACCCTTAATATTACTACATATTGGAAAATACCTCTAAAAATCACTTTCTTTAACCCCCTACCAATACGAACCCAATACACCTTCCCAATTTAAAAAGCCGCTAATTTCCCTAGATATTGTAGGTATCCATTTTTTCAATGCCTTTTTTTATACCCCTTTATATTTATATCCCTTTATTTTCATTAAAAATGGTAAGAAAATTTTGCACCTAGAAAGAATAACCTAAATACTAGGTATTTGAAAACTTGAAAGTTTCAATAAAAAAGAGGTAGATATAAGTTGGTTGATTTACAAATACATATTGTGGAAAATTTGAATGGAAAACACATAGATTTGAACTCTCAATTACATCTATCTTCTGTTGAATACTGAAAAAGATACATTACAACAATTCAAAACAAAACCTCGATAACCAACACAATGGCGCACCTTTCATCTCGTTTATATAATAGGAAGAAGAGATAAAGTACAATGAATATGGACAGATGAAAAATACTATCTGGTTGGACTTTGTCAAATCATAGCCCTATCTTGATCACCTAGTGCACCATAGTTGCATGGTAAGAGTGCCAAGTAAGTGTGTCTCCATCAAAAGATGAATTGGAGCCTGCAAACATGCATCCCTTCCTTGAGATCAATGTCCTCTACCTAAGATGGGAATTTATCATGCATAAGTATTCTAATTTACTAATTATCCCCACCCTCTTAGTAAGAATAGATCTTCCATGCTAAAAATAGAAAAAGAAAAGCTCTAATAATAGAAAATTTATTTAAAAAATTGAAATTGCTAAATTTGAAACAACATCTAAACTAGAATTAATTTAAGGTGTGACATGTGTTCCGTTAGCATGTTGCATGATCTTCCAAACAATAGTCTATTTCACTATCTCCTATGGCATGCATGTGCCCTATAACAAGCAATAGTCAGTATCACTATCTCCTTCACTTTCATTCAACATATTCATCACTAATGTAAGGAAAGGGTGAAGGTGTCACATATGCTATCTTCTCTACTACCCCGTCACTTAACACGCACAACAAACATAGATCATAGAGGTATTAGTAATATGATGCATGTATGTTTTGGAGCAAGGATACTGGGGAGCGGGAGTGGAAGTGGGAAGTGAGAGTAGAAGTGGGAAGTGGGAGTGGAAGTAGGAGTGAGGAGTGACATTTTCCAAAGCTCCCATGTTGGGAGCGATTTTGGGAGTAAATTTTATATAATATATATTTTTATATATTTTGATGCATATATGTCAACAAAATATTCTAGAATGACAAATTTGTGATACAAAAACATAAAAACATGGATTAAACCATATAAGTTCATTCATCTATTAGTTAGAATCTTCATCAACCACAGGTCCTCCAATTGCAAGTTCTCATTTATATACCATGTAAGGGTGCACATAACCAAAATAACATCAAGTGCAATCCATCTCTTAACTTGAAATACATCAACAAATAGCCTCTGGATGGCCTCTAGCATTCAAAAAAATCATGCTACAATAAATACCTACATATCATCAACATCATTTCCTATATTGGGATATTCGTCATTAATATTTCCCTCTAAGCATTAACATAAGATAGAAAAAGTGTAGCATGTCAAGTAAATATTTTGTTTGAGTGATAGGTACATTTTTAGTAGGGTCATAATAAAGGAGTTTGAAAACCAATGTCACTAACATCAAGGTACATAGAGGGTTTGGTTCGCTTGATTAATATGAGCTCCATACCCTAGTACATGAAAAAATCCAATGGAAACATTGTAATTCCCCCAATCTTGAAATCCTGAAAAACTAATAAGTCTACTAGATTTTGAGTGAGATCTAAAATTCTACTTTATCCATATGAAATCTAATTAAGTTGGAACTGCTCTCAAACATCCTGAGTCATTTCATGGTAATGTTAAAAATTTAAGTAAAAGTGACATTCTCATTTTTTAAGAATTTAACTTTACCATGAATTGCATGCCAATACTAGGGTCATAGATTTGAATATTATGCCACTATGGACGTATATTACTATATTTTTTTCTTTCTCCATCCCACTCTTGATACTCCCACAATACTCCTGAACATTTACTTCTCTAGCCCACTTGTATTTTTCCTCTGTGTGACCAATGTATTGCATAAACAATACCTTATAATACACACATTCCTATACAACATATTAAAACCCTTTACCCCCTATTATATGCTCAATATATTATTTCATGTTTTCCTCATTTTTTATGCCCCAATATGAATGCATGTGATATGGTATTGCTTTGTTAGTGAATCCCCCATGATTGAATGTGAAATTGATTATTATTTTAAATAATCAAAACAACTTTTATTTTGTTGATGTATGTAGTTTGAGGGACATGACCACGATGATCATGATTGATTTGATGAAGAGGAGTTTTTTTTTTCTCCCAACCCATTCAAAACAGTAAAATATATTGTGGTTAAAACGAACAAAGAACTTGTTCATTTGATTCTCATTAGACATAAAACTCTTGAGATGAATAGAGGATTCACATATTGAAGAAACATATTAAGAGATATGAGGTAATAACCATATTTTAAAGTGATTTTTTTTTTATTTCATAAGTTGAATTATGAATGTTTGTTTTTAACTTTTACAGTATCTAATTGAAAAATCATTTTCTTTCTTCTATAGGATTTTTTAGCGGAGATACCACAAAATTTGACCACCATGAGCCACATATGTGTGTGAGGCTATTTAATTTTCCATCTTTGAATGTTTATAGCCCTAGTAGTTAGACTAGGTCCACACCTTTGGCTTTGACCCATGAGCACATACCCCCAGAGACAAACACACATCCAACTTCTGGAGGTGGTGACATAGGTAACCCTATTGATGACACTAGGAATTCATTTCCTAGATTGTCACATTTTTCCATCACTGGGATAATTTTGTGTAGATTTTTGGTGAATGAGCAAGGAATTCCAATTAAAACACCAAAACTCCTAGGTAATTTTTAATGTTTTAATTGTTTCATGTTGTCTCTCTCAAGCATAAAGCATCTAGATTATTAATTTCAAACTAATGATCGTATATTTTTTCATGTAGGAAATAAATTATTCTATAAACACATGAATGAAAAATCGTTGTTGATTTTTGGGACCATCATATGTAAAGGGTGGATAATCCCAAAATTCCAACCTAAAGAAATAGCTTGTGGACTACCTTGAAGGTATATTTGGGGTAGATATCTTCAATAAGAGCATGATCAACTCCACATTTGGAAACTATTTAAAATATTTAGGAGACATGTATAGGGCCACTTGTTGGGAATAACAATTGTCGTTAAACCAAAACCATCATGTGTTAGTCAAATATCGCATCACTAGAGATAAGGATCCACGAGAGGTTGTTAGTCCATGTTCCAAAACATACAAGGAGTGTTGGTTTATCCAATTTCCAACAATCTCCCCCCCAATTGGAGCCCAATGTGTGACCTATGCTTTGATACCACTTTTTGGGAATCACGATTGTGGTTAGACCAAAACCCGCAAGTGTTAGTCAAATATCACATAGCTAGAGATAAGAATCCACGAGAGGCTATTAGTCCATGTCGTGAAACACATTGGGATTGGTGATTTATCCAATTTCCAACATCACTTGGAAAGGAACCCTAGGTATGAGCATATGCCCATGATTCCTGTGAAGGAATGGAAGGTTCTCACGCAAAACACAGACTGGGAGCGGTGGTTTATCTAATGTCCAACATCACTTGGAAAAGAACTCTAGGTATGAGCATATGCCCATGATTCCGATGAAGGAATGAAAGGTTCTCATCGCCAACGTAGACAAGAAAATAAAGACGAGAAGGAAAAACACCTCCTGGTGCACCAAGATAAATTACATTTTCAATTCAGTACTTTTAATTTTATTTAATTTTAAATAGAATTGTGGTATTCAACATACTTGAAACTTTTCATACGTTGCATAACACTTTGAAATACACCAAGGCAATGGAAAAAGTATTATCACATTTGCATTGAAAACTTGTGTGTTGTGGTGGAGAAGAATGGATTGAGTTAATGTGGGGGGAGACCTAGTTCTAGGGTTCAACAAAGGAAGTGACAAAGGTAAACAGGAAACAATGGAAGCACGGGGAGGAGGGAGCTCCACTCCCTCCTACAATAATGTAGTTTCAAACAGAGGAAGTGCAAGGAGAAAGAACAAGCCTCCACACTCCTCAGAGGACAAGACACAAAATATTGAAACCCAGACAGCGGAAGGCAGCAATACCCATGCCGAGTAAGGGACCCACGAGGAAAACCGATAGGAGAAGATAACAGAAGACAGAGGTTAGGGAACATAGAATAGAACCAAGATGGGACCTTGTAAACCCAAGACCAATACTAAACCATAGGTAATATTGAATGATCCAGCTCTGCAAGAGCATAGGGATCATATGGAAAACTATGTTATAATATATAAGTTTAGGGAATCTGGCCAACAGAGAAAGCACTATACACTTGGATAAAATACAACTGGAAACCAAAAGGGGAATTAAATATACATCTTGGATCCAAATGTTTTTTTACAGTGGTGTTTACGAATATGGAGGACAGAGATAGGATTTTTGAAGGAGGACCACACTTTAATGTGGCAACTGGTCTATATATGCAGCCATGGACAATGAACTTTGTGCCGGAGCGAGAAACATTCACATCAATACTGGTATGAATTAGACTCTACAACTTACCTTTAGATTATTGGATGCCAGGGTCTTTAAAAGCTATATGCAATAAATTAGGTCATTTTTTAAAGATTTCAGAGGAAACGCTACAAGGTAAGTATACCTCCTATGCCCATATATGTGTGGAGATGGACCTATCAGGAGCTCTTCCAGATGAGGTCATTCTAGAAGTCTATGATGAGGAATGGGTTCAGACATTTGACTATGAGAATATCTCGTTCAGATGTCGCAAATGTCATGAGCATGGACACCTATTCAGATATTGTCCTCTTAGTAAAAGAGAGGAATACCTAAACACCAGTAAAGAAAAAGATCATACAGGTTTTACTAATGTGGGAGGAAAAGGGAAAGGAGGGGGAAGGAAGGTAAAAAGGAACCCTAATGATAACAAAACAAGAAGTCACAATAGATTTGAGATCTTAGAAGAAAGAGAAGAAGATGAGGGCAATCAAAGGAAAACGGAGAATCAGGCAGAAAGGGGGAAAGGAAAAGAGACTAGCATGGAGTTCACTCAGGAATAGAATGAACACACAGTAGACACATTGAGTACCATGGAAATGGAAAAATACCATGAAATGACTCAAAGTGAAAGTGGTATAGAGGACCAAGACGTACAGGAGATCTTGGAAAGGGAGAATCTAGAGCTAGAAAAGTTTCTAGAATGAGGAGAAAACATGGGAATAAACTCCATACCACAGGAGGAAGTTGACAAGGTACAACAAATATTCCTTAATAAGTCACACCAAAAATTTGTAGGAGTCAAAAGGGGATAGGACAACCAGGAAAACAAAGGGGCTTCCTCAATAGGATTAATAATGGGAAAATTGATAAAAAAACCCAGGCAGGAAGAGAGGAAGAAAGAGACAAAAAGAATTGCTGCTAGAGTGCAGCAAACTCATGATTGACTCAGGAAGGATGAAATACCTTTCCAGTTACTCCTTCAAAACCCCACCTCAATGAATATCACAACCTGGAACATTAGAGGACTTCTGAGTAGAAGAAAATAGAAGAATCTAAGCAATAGGATCAAAGAGGAAAAACCTAACATAGTGTTTATATAGGAAACAAAATGCTCTACGGAGAAGGTCAGAGAAAAACATAGCACCTGGCTAAATAGATATGAATATCTTGAATTCAAGGCAAATAAATCTGTTGGTGGCATTCTCATTGTATGGGATCCTCAGAAGTTTGGTATGCTTGACGCAGAGGCATCCAGACACCACATTTCTTTGATAATCCAACCTATAGGTGACAGGTAGTGTTACATGATCACCAATGTCTATGGTCCTCAACCAGTGGAGGAAAAACTTTGGCTCCTCACTACACTGGAGGATATGAAAAAGAGATATCAAGCTTTACCCTCGATACTAGGGGGAGATTTTAACATGATAAAATCACTCACAGAGAAGAAAGGGGAAACTAGAACACTTGGTAGGGATTCAATTGCCTTCCAGAACTTTCTCACCAATATGAAACTGGTAGATATGGACACTAGCAATGGTATTTTCACTTGGAATAACAAAAGAGGGGTCTTTACCCAAATAGCCTCAAAATTAGATAGATTTATTATCTCAGAGGAACTTCTACTCATGGGGAGTGGCCTGATAGCGTTCATCCTTCCTTTTGGTGGTTTAGACCACTGGCCCATCCAATTGGAAGCTTCTCTAATTGGTAAACCAAGGAATAGCCCCTTCAGGTTTGAGAATCTTTGGCTCACGCACTCAAATTTCCTCACAAACGTTGAAAAATGGTGGAAGGAAGAGCTACACTTTCAAGGTACAAAGATGTTCTTGCTACATCGCAGGCTCAAACACATTAAAGGCCGACTCAAAGAGTGGATTAAAGTGAATTTGGGAATATATTCAAAACTAAAGGAGAAGTGGAAAGGAAACTAAAGGAAATAAACCAAATTCTTATCATAGAAGGCTACACTGAGGAAAGGAAAGAGATAGTAGAGTCACTTCAACATGAATGGGAATACAGATGTCTACAAGAGGAAATATTCTGGAGACAAAAATCTAGAGTCCAATGGATTAAGGAAGGAGAGTGAAACACCAAATTCTTTCACAGATCCACCATAGCTCACAAAAACAACAATAGAATTGTGAAATCTATAGATCATCATGGTGTAGAAAAAAACACTCATGAAGAGATGGAAGAGGTCCTAGTGCAACATTTTCAGAGAATTGCAGAGGAAACTACAACATATAGATCAAAGTTTACAGAAAAATTTACATAGTACATTCCTAAACTAGTCTCCAGAGAAGATAATTACAATCTCAACAGACCAGTGACAGAGGAAGAGCTTGAGGAAGTCATCATAGAGATGCACAATGGGAAAGCTCTAGGCATGAATGGATTCAATGTGGACTTTTTCAATACATGCTGGAGGATTGTAAAGCATGATATTCTGGAGGTAGTGGAAGACTCATGTAGATCTAAAAAAATCTTGAGGGTGCTCAATGAATCTTTCATAGCCTTAATCCCCAAATAGGAAAAGGCCACCTCTCCGAACAGATTTAGACCTATAGCATTATGCAATGTGGTGTACAAAATAATATCCAAAGTAATTGCCAATAGATTTAAACCACTCCTCCCAACCCTGGTGTCAGAGGAGAAAATGGGCTATGTGGAAGGAAGACAAATTCTTGATAACATAATTCAAGCACATGAAGTGGTTCATTCACTCATCACCAATAAGTAGGCAAGGATGATAATTCATCTAGACATAGCGAAAGCCTATGCTAAGTTTAGCTGGATGTACATAAGAGTAGTTCTAAAAGCATATGGCTTCAACTATAATTGGATTAAGTGGGTCATGGCTCTAGTTACCACTTCTAACTGTTCAATTCTTCTTAATGGCTCCCCCTTCAAAACCTTCAAGCCTACAAGAGGTCACAGGCAAGGTGATCCTCTTTCCCCTTTCCTTTTATTTTAATGATGGAAGGGTTAGGTAGAGTAATCAATTCTGCTAAGGTGGAAGGAAGAATTCAAGGTTTGAGACTCACTCGAGGTAGGGACATGGTGACACATCAACAATTTGTGGATGATACTATGCTTCAAGGCACACCTAGAGTCAAGGAAGCCAAAGCATTCAAGCTAATTCTGCATGCGTTTACTATGGCAGCGAGTACTAAGGTAAGTCTTACTAAATCAAAGATTTTCTTTTTCAATACTGATATATTGATTCAAAGAAATCTTTCTACAATTTTGGGCTTTCAGAGTAATTCATTTCCATCAAAGTATCTAGGAGTTCCCCTCACTTATAAACCATTGCACAAGGACATCTGGGAGCCTGTTTTAAATAAATTGAAAGACAAAATCAGCAAGTGAACAAACAGAGCCCTAAACCTAGCAGGGAAGATGATTCTCACTAAGGCTATCCTCCAAACCATCCCTATCTATATGCAATCAACCATTCCGACACCAACTAGGGTCAGTATTCAGATACGAAACATTCAAAGAGAATTTCTCTGGGGGAAAGGTGAAGAAAACAAGAAATGTGCCCTGGTGGCATGGGAAAGGGTATGCAAACCTAAATACCATAGTGACCTGGGTCTAGATGACCAAGAAATTCTAAACAGAGTTCTGGGAGCTAAAGTTTGGTGGAGATGGCTAAAGGAAATACAACCCCCCTGGGAAAAACTATGGAAGCAAAAGTATGCAATGAATTGGCAAGATATGAACCTCATAAGAATGACAGGACAAGTAAAAGGTTCTCAAGTTTTGAACAGGGCCTGGGAGAACAGGGCCCTAGTACAAAAACATAGTTTCTGGGAGATCAAAAGTGGAAATTTGGCTTGGTTCTGGGAGGATCATTGGCAGCAGGAGGGAAATCTCAGTAATGAGGATTTAGTGAGTATCCAAACAGATACCATCAACAAAGGATTAAGGAGGGTAAGTGACTTTTGGGATCAACCAAGGAACAATGGAAAATGGAGAATATGGAAACTTCCAGTTTACAATGAGATGAGCATGCTGAATACTCAAGCTATAGCCCTTAAAGGTCTTTTGGAAGAAACGCAAATCTTAACCTCAACCTCGGATGATCAATTAAGATGGGGAAAGGACAAGGCAGGTCTCTTTACCCTTAAAGAGGCCAAAATAATAGCCATAAGGCTTAACCTTTCAAGAACTAACAAGACTTGGAAAGAAATCTGGGATAAACCTCATTGGATGAAGGTCAAACTGTTCAAGTGGATAGTCCATCAAGGAAAGATTCTAACATGGGATAATCTAAGATGAATAGGCTTTGTTGGTCCTCAGGATGTCACCTATGTGGACAACAGGAAGAAACCACAAATCATCTCATTAATAGATGCTCCTTCACTGCCACACTATGGAGTTGGTTCAGAAATGTCTTTGAGCAGATTGACAAGCACGAAGATGACATCATTGCCACACTAAAAAACTGGAATTTTTTTTGCAGATAATGATACAATAAACTCAACCTCAGCATTGACTCCAGGGTTCTTAATTTGGAATGTATGGAAGGAGCATAACAACAGGATTTTCAAAGACAAAATGGGCCCAGAGAGAAACATCCTAAAGATAACCCTGAAGCAACTCAAGGAGACTGTCCACATCTTGGGGAGTGTTTCTACAAAAAAACCCATAGGACACAGAGAGGCTAGAATCCTGGAAAATTCAGAGCTTCAGGTTCATCTTCCTCAGTATCCTCTCCAGATCAACAAGAATACCTCAGAAGGAAAGGATTTCTGGCAACCCCCTTCTCTAGCTTTTTTGAAATTTAACATAAATGGAACCTTGAAAGGAAATCCTGGAGAAGCAGGTTATGGAGGGGTCATGAGAGATGAGGAGGGAAACATACAGGTCATTTTCTATATTTATCTAGTGAAGGAAACCAATAATATGGCTAAGCTCATGGTGATGGAGCTATGCTTGGAAATATTGCTCAAGCACAACATACATAATGTCATCATTGAGGCTCACTCAGAATTAGTAATTAATTTGGTCAAGTGGATAAGCGCAGGAGCAACACCAGAGAAAATCTCAGTCACTGGCAGCTTCTGCAAGTCTACCAAAGAATTCAATCACACATAAGAATCCTAATAACTCTTAGGTTTGTGTATGTTTGCAGGGAAGCCAACAAAGTGGCGGATTGGCTTGCCAATGAGGGGGTTAGAAGTAAGCTTACAGACATGTGCTACTGGTGGGAAGAGGTGATGGATGATAGAATGAGAGATGAATGCTCAGCATGGGCCCTCAATGATAGACAACAATATCAGAATAGACAACGAGACAATATTTCACTTCATGTCAATGAAGCATAAGTATTTCTTAGAGGATGAGCACTGTAAGTTCTCATAGGAAGCCTAAACAAAGGTAGTCATCGGGCCAAGGGATATCTGCCAAAAAGGAAAAAGCTATGATGAAATGGTCTATCGTGAAGAAGGACAACAAATGCCATCACAAATTCTAGGACATTCCATGCATGAGGTGACCCTTCCAGGCAAGTCGTCCTCACGTAATACTTTGGAGGATAGAGGATTAGGAAATCGAAATAAAAAACTGCTCGAGAGAAACCACCTGCATCGGGCGCCCCTTAACCTGGAAGCAGTTTTCTCGTATGGTAAACGATGTCACTTATTAAGCGATGCGTGGCGAGGGAAGAAGAGAAAATACTGCCCTCATTATGCGGTATTCCTTGGGCTTATGGGTGGCTTGATATTGACTAAGGCCACAGTTTGTCGTGCAAGTTCATGGGTCTGGAAGGTCAAAACTGTTTATGGTTTACCACATTCATTAGGCGCCCTCAAACCAAAATATGGTTTTCATGAAGGCCAATGATGCCACTCAGAGAGCAACACGTGGTAGGGGACGAGAAAGGAAAACCACTCTCATCATGTGGTATTTATCATGCTTTTAAGCTGTGCAATATGGATACTAGGCATTGGATCAGAAGGAGAAGATTGACGGCTAGCGAGGGTCGAGCAGTTTAGGGGTTATTCTGTGGGCTAGTGCTTCATGCGATTTGGTTTTAGATTGTTGAATAGAAAGTAGACAGATCAACGGTGGCTATCTTGGGGTCGACGTTCATGCTTAAGGTTCTGGGCTGTCTCGACCTTGGTTTTCGTTTTTCGAGCACGTTGTGTTTTCTTCCCTCTTCCTTTGTGGGGGTTTGCACCTCGGTGCACTTGTTGTAACCTTTGTAATTAATTTTCTTGACTAAGTCACTAGAAGGACCGTCTCTTGCCTAAGAAAAAAAAAGAAATACACCAAGGCAACAATTGAGAAACAAGAGAAACACAAACTAGGTCAGGGAAGCTATTCAAAGTTACGGGCACAAGTTGTAAGTACCCAAAAATATTAACAATATTTTTTTATATGGTTTTCCAACTGTCTAGGAATTGCGCTAGAAAATAACAAGAATCAGTACTCTTATGAAAAGGAGGGTAATGAGTTCAAAACCCAAACCACAGAGGAAGACTTTCGAACTTGGATTCAATTTTGGATTTCAAGGTGTTGTTGATGGCCAAATACAAATGGGCCAAACTCCAAGATCTAGTTTGAAGGACATGGTAAATAAAAATAAATCCACTTTAACCTTTGATTACTTATAAAATACAATCATGTTTGATACCATCCATAAATCTAATGTATCACTTTGTTTTAAACAAGGGAGTAGCAATATCAACTAATAATGTGTTGATATTGAAGTGCATCTAGAACATGGTGCTCCCATGCAACCCCATGATAGTGGGATGCAACCCTGTGATATTGCTTCAATTGAGGCCCACGATGGTAATTTTATGATTGTGCTTAGAAATTGTATGATAGTAATTTAAGATTAAGTACTTACAAATTTTGTGCTTTTAATGGCAGTTCTTGTCATACATGAGGATCATCTACCGAAAGAGGAGCACAAGGAACCCACTCCAATGATGTGAACCAGTGCACTAGGTAAGTAATTACAGTGTAAAGGTATTTTTTTAGTATTAATGAACTTCTCCAATGATATTGCCTTTGATTGAATTCTTTGAATCATTGGTTTTTCTCACTTTTTCTTCATTTAGAAAGAGGATTACAATTAAAAATGTTTGATTGCAAATGATGTATTAATTATAACCTTTCATGTTTTAGCTACAAAGAAGGTAGAGGATGAGGCTAGTCAAGAAACTACTTTTCTTGCCTCTGCTACTCAAGTAGGTAAAGAACACTCTAATGCTCTTTTTATTAATGAAATACTTGTAATAATAACAACAAACAATATCAATTTGGCATTTATTTCCTGTTGGAATTGAATCAAGTTGTCAAGAAGAGCGTCAGAGATCATAAAACTAAAGGGGAAGAAGAAACTAATGTCCTCATTTCTTAATTCATGTAAAAAAAAAATTGAAAAAAATTGTTTCAACTAGTTATAACTAGAAACATCATGTACCTATTATGAAAACATAATGTTTATGATAAAATTTATTGAGATGAAGTATTTTGAGCCTATGATTATTGAATGAATTTTATATGTTAATGAAGGATTGTTATATGTTTCTTTATGTACAAAACCACATATGTTTATTTATAAAAAATTATTTTGCCAGTGTTTATGCATGAATCTTAATGTGTTGCTTTCAACTATTTTCTAGTAGGTAGTTTGGGTACTACGAAATTCAAAGGGATGTGAATGGGGTGGAGTAGCAGTAAGAGCTTCCAAATTCAGGTGGTTGGCCCTTTTTAGTAAAGAATAAATTAGAGTTCTAATAATCTTGGAGAAAACCTACCTTGATCCAAGAGAGCAACAAAAAAGTTAATGTTGACTTTGTTGTTGCTCCGTAATTGAGGGAGGTTTTCTCCATGATTAGGCTACTCCAACAAATTATTCTTGAAACTAAGAGGAACTCATTCAACTATTCATGCATTCAAGTCCTTTTAAATATTATTTAGCCATAAAAATGTTTGTTAATTTATTTTATTATTTTGTTGATTCTTTAAGTGTCGGTAGAATCTTTTGTAAAACTATTGTATGACAACCTTTAGAGATCATATCATTCATCTTTGTGTGAGGACTAAGGAGGAGTCATAATAAGAAGCTAGGACAAGCCTGGATTTGGAGGAGTTGGAGTTGGAGTGTGATACCTAGCTTAAAGACTTCATTGTAATTATAAGTATTAAGTTTAATTTTTGAAGTTAGGATGCTATAAGAGAAAGACAGACAAATACTTAATTATTGTAATCTTAATGATAATGACTGAAGTATAGTTTTTGTTGTAAAATTGTCTTCATGTTTTATTTTATGAAAAATGACAAACTAGAAAATTAATGGTTAGGGACAAATGGTTGAAAGAAGAAAAAACCACTGCAGATTTATTTTTGAAAATTATTATTATCCATCAAAAATCCTAGGAATTTAGTATGGTTGATTAGATTAACCATAAAAATTATAAAATGACCATTTACATGTTCCCTAGAAGATATGAAGTTGTCTTCAAAAGTGGGAAACAAAGAGCGGTTACCTACTTGCCATCTACTAGTGAGGTGGAGGGAGTTAATAACCACCCAAAGAAGTGGTAAGTGGATACTATTTTCCAATTCTCCTATTTTTGTCACAATATTTAGAGAAGGAAATTTTTATATAATAATTACCGTTTGTATTGGTCGACTTGTTACTGTAAGAACTTACAATTTTGCAAGTGAAAATGAATAATAATATTGTACCAGAGAAATTGTAGTTATTTTCTTAAAGAATTAAGGAGAAGAAAAATTTATGAAATTAAAGCTCTGTAGATGATATGTAATAGTAGACACGACCGCATAAACAAACAAGCTAATATCGATAAAATTATATCATATGAAGCAAATAGAAACATTCTTCATATATGTATTCACTATTAGAGAAAGGTTTGAAAAACCTGTAGATTTATTATTTACTAAATTAGAAACAAGAAATGATAAAATGATATCATATGAGCAAGTAGAAACAATCTTCATGTATTCACTATTACAGAAGGGCTTGAAAAACCTGTAGATTAATTATTTGCTAAATTAAAAACAAGAAATGATAAAATGATATTATACGAAGCAAGCAGAAACAATCTTCATATATGTATTCACTATGAGAGAAAGGTTTGAAAAACCTGTAAATTAATTATTTGCTAGATTAGAAACAAGAAATAAAAATAATAATAGTATAGTGAAAATTTTGGTAGATTAGAAGTAGAAAGAAGATGAGCCCTGGAGAGAAGGTCACGATACTAATCAAATGACAGTTACTGTAGCAACAATATAAATCCAATGGCGACATAATTAAATATTACATAACGGAAAAAAATATATAAATATATATTAATGAACGATATGATACTAGAGGGAAATCCTTTGGAAATGTGTGTGTACAAATAAGCAAGCATCATAATCTATCAACATCAGCAGTATAAAAGTCACCTTGACTCCCAAAAACCCTATACAATATAATAATTCATCATATTTATATAACTAAACTTTTATAATAATCTCCTTCGCGTAACCCTGAAGGGTTTTGAAGACAAGGTCATCTTTCCATAAACGATTCATTAATTTGTATTGAAAATAGGTATCAACAAATAAAAATGTCAACGATGTCATCTAAAACCCCTAAATAATGAGGAAACCGAAATAAAAAAAAAAATACCCTTGTATAACCGCTCGGAAATTTGGGAAAGATAAAGATGATAATAGACTGAACTTACAAACAGGAATTTCTATAGAAATAATTAACAATAAGGGGACCAAATGTGTGGGTTTCGGTTCTTACCAAAAAAGAGCACATGCAAATCCACATGGTAGTGGTACCTAAATCCATCCTACAGGATATACAAGTTAACTGTCCTTGGAAAATATTTAACGTAGAACGGAAATATACAAACCCTTAGTATAAAGAGTATATAGATGTGTAAAATATAAATATCATAGTTATGAAATGAATCAAAAGTATTGATTGAGATTTCTTTAAAACAAAGGTAATATACCTTGGAGTAACTATGAGTAAACAGATTTGAAATCTATTGAACCTTGCTATAAGGCAAAGTTGTGGCACTGATAATTGACAAGTGGAAGTCACCTGTCTAAGAAAAAACATTTGATAACATTGGTGAGAAGACTACCATGAGAGAGGTAAAAGTTGTTGAGGGTTTGGGTCAAACTTTACCTTTTGGAAGCAGTTTGTCCAGAGGATTCTAGAGGTAAGAGGCCATCCTTAAGTCATTGCATATTCACGGAATATTATGGGATCAGACGGTGTGTTCAAAATATTGACAACGCCTATGTCTGTGGGATCCCGAAATATTTTGGGAATCTACAATTGATTCAAAAAATTAACCGGGCCTATGTCTGTTGGATCCCAAAATATTCTGGGAATTTGCAATCGACTTAAGCCCAGCGAAAGTAATAAAATGAGATTCGATTTTACCACACAAAAAAATCATTAACCACTTATGAAAAACCCTAATCCAAAACCAAAGTAATAAAATGAGATGTCTGTGGGATCCCGGAATATTTTGGGAATCTACAATCCATTCAAACAGTGTCTGTGGGATCCCGGAATATTTTGGGAATCTACAATCCATTCAAAAAATTAACCAGGCCTATGTTTGTTGGATCCCAGAATATTCTGGGAATCTGCAATCTACTTAAGCTCGGCGAAAGTAATAAAATGAGATTCGATTTTACCACACAAAAAAATCATGAACCACTTACCAAAAACCCTAACCCAAAGCCAAAGTAATAAAATGAGATGTCTATGGGATCCCAGAATATTTTGGGAATCTACAATCGATTCAAAAAATTAACTGGGCCTATGTTTGTTGGATCCCAGAATATTCTGGGAATCTGCAATCGACTTAAGTTCAACAAAAGTAATAAAATGAGATTCGATTTTACTACAAAAAAATTCATTAACCACTTACGAAAAACCCTAACCCAATTACAAACCCTTAATTTGGTAGAGCTTAATTTCCCTAACCCAATTACAAACCCTTGATTTGGTAGAGCTTAATTTGGATCGTTGGTATACCTGTTACGGTAAACCTAACACGTGGCTAACATACAATACTTTATGCCTCAATAGAACTCTCTAGAAGTTCGCTAGAATTACATAGAGACAGAGTTATAACAAATAATTCCACATCAAGTTTGTAAAATAAAACATGCACCAGTAATAACCATGTTCATAGTTTGGAACATCAAAATGGTAACACATTTTGGTCATATATATTATGGAATTATTAATGTCACAGAAGAAATGACATGTCAATGATATAAACCCATATAATGTCGTGCATTGGAGTAAAGTTTCCATATATGATAGCTAAAGTCAAAACATTTCGAAATACACGTGCGTTGAAGTTTCGATACATGATAGCTAAAGTCAAAACATTTGGAAAATAGAGTTTTAAAAACATACATTAGGCATACATTTAGATTAAGAGTAAATTTTGGGTTGCAACCAAGATTAAAACCCTTACATTATTTATATGGTATTAGGAAGTTATATATATATGTATGGGTAAGATATGTATGTGGTAATATGTTAAAATAGTATAGTAAATATATTTACATCAATATAATTATCATGAAGAAAAATAATATTGTTATTTTTTCTAAGGGAGACATTCATGTAGGTTTTAATCTTGTACAGAAATTATCTGCATACGAATTCTAAATCACAGGAAAAAATAAAAATGCGAGAGCATAACACATAAAACACATATACACAGAGATTTCCCACTTGATCTCAAAACCAAGACTACCAGCGTGATTTTTCATTATATTCCTTTCAATGTTACAATACATATTTATACATGTCGAAGCATCCAATACCATGGACTGAAAAACCATCGCGTCCAAAACCATGGACCAAAAACCATAGGTAGGTTCGTCCAACCTAATATAGGGTCCAAAAAAAAAAATTCTCGGAGCGCTGCCCCGAACCCCGTAGAGGGGGCTACTCGCCCCCCCTGTTACCCCCTCGCTACACAATCGGCGCAACGAAGAGGGGGCTCTGCCCCCCCTCTAACCCCCCAGTTCACTACGTAAGTTAGTCGTGGAAAGAATATAACACAACCCAACAATCTCCCACTTATTGTTTTCTTTCCACAGGGGGCCACAGGAGAGCTTAGTCATTTTTCCAACCCTGAAACGCCCATTGTTTCTCTGCACCAAGAGAACTTCTCAGAGCTCACAGATTTTGTCAATGCATCTGCAGTATTCTTCAAAGTGTCCACCTTT